>JAGDQP010018558.1:0-16991 GCA_022664845.1 Lepisma saccharinum | reverse complement strand
CTTATATCATCAACAATCTACAAAGGTATCCTTCATGGATTACTTATTATATCATCACAGTGTACAAAGGTATCCTTCATGGATTACTTATTATATTATCAACAGTCTACAAAGGTATTCTTGATGGACCACTTATTATATTATCAGCAGTTCCTCCTCTATATGTTATCTGAACAGACACAAGAGACCCAAAACAAAGACTGCAAACGATTGAGCTAGCATCATTCAAGTTGGCTATCAAGAAAAAAAAAAGCTATTGTTAAATGTTTGTTTACTGCTCGTTCGTTGTCTTCCGATCCTGTTGTAATATAATTTGAATCAGCTGCAGCCAAGAAAAAACACGTTTATCCAAAGAAGCAATTGCACTCCTGCAACAACCATGTAATACCAAACCAGGCTTTGGTGATGGTGACGAGAAACACGATGCTAATGATTATGATGACGAATGTCATAACGATGATGATTCTGCGTCGTTCCATGAAGGAGTTCCACACATTATGTGTATGTACCGACTCTACACATAATACGTATACATCACAACGACACTACTAGTTCTCCTACGAAGTATACTTTCCTTTTTTGTTGTACACCTACGTGAATTCAAACGTATAGGCCCCTATAATTTAATTCAAATACATAATAATAGGTTTCATTGTTATGTATGTTAATATATCGTTTATTCTACTAATATTTTGCTATACTAGTGGTATATGTTTATTTATGATTACAGTTAACAAGCCATTAACGAACTTTGTCCAGGTTCTCTGGCTCACTGTGACATGGTTGATAATCGCGAGTCAACCGAGGTAATCGTGAGGTCTAAGACGTCCAGCGTCGCCAAGGTCGTAGATTCGAATCCTGCCTGGAGCATATGTGTTTGTTGATTTAAACAAGCATTGCACACGTATTATCACCCAGGTAGAACGCAAGTGTCACTAAGTTGCTTATCCAAAATATTAAAAGCAAAATTATCTTTCTTCCGTTTTCTTTGTGTCTAGAATTGCGGTGTATATTTGTCAACAAGATTTGATCCGCTATCTCCTCCCCTCTCTCTCCATTTAGAGGAGAAGATGCAATCCCTCAGACAGTGAAGGTGTGATTTCTACATTTTGCTTTTAAGAGCATTACTTTATTCGAAAGAGATAAGACACAAAACGTTATATTGTTTGCATGACAGCAATGAATTATGTATAATTCTGGTACGAAACAGCATTGCCATCCGAGAATATAAAATTATTGGTTCTTGTTTTCTTGACTTTATCTTTTTTTAATTTCCTTAGTAACTTTTCTCCCAGAGAACTTGCAAGCGGAGTCATACGAAAGTATAGTTTACAAAAGTTTGTTCTAATGATCATTTCCACCTATATATGTATTACGTGGGCAGATATAGCGACCTTGTATAAATACTGACTGGCAGCTGAATTTTGGAGAAATATTTAGTGTATGCGCAAAGAAAGTATTTTTGAGTACTACAAGACGTACTCAAAAGGGTACCAAAGCAATTTTATACGCTTTGTATAAAGAGCAACTCCATCAGTTTGATCTTAAAGGTCGTTTATATGAAAAAATTATAAAACTAATACAAACATAGAAATTAACATTTTACTCATAGCGTACAAGGGCGGCACTTCTCTAGTAACGTTAATTCTCGAGTGCGTCTCCTAAGATATTTTCACTTTTCTTACAGAGGCTACAGAGCTATACAGATGAGTTACACCGTTGTTTGGAGTTAAAGTAAGTTTACCGATTATGGCCCGGGTCCCCAATATGGCCACCCTCCAGATCTCTACAGCTTTGTGTTGGTACTACAAGATGTCACCGTAAACTAAATCCTCATGACAAGAGCGGACCCGTTCAGTTCGGCGCTACCATTTCGGCGACGACATTCCAGCGCCGCCATAATCTTTCGGCGCCAGAGCTTTACCAAAGAATCACACCAGAGAAACTATTGTATTAAAAGAAGTATGTAAAAATCTCGGCCATAAGATGCCAGGGGCTGTGTTCATGGAAGACATGTAATGAGACGTTTATATTTTAGTAAGCACTCGAAAAACATTTTTTTTTTCAATAATTTTAATTGTGAAGTATTTATTTCTGGAGAAAAATTTATTTATTTATTTATTTACAACATAAACAGGCTGAGCTATAGCAGGGACGTGACTAGAGGGGAACAGACGGGGCATATGACCAGGGCGCAGGATTCAGGGGGCGCTAAACTAAGCAAGTATTCTTTTACTATACATATTTAGCTCAGAAACCAAAATCAATATAAAAGAAGCTAAATGCAATAATAAGCATATATTGCTATTTGAGGAGTTTACTTTAAAAAGGGTTATATCCATTTTGGTCTCTCAGTGAGCATATTTGTGTTTTCTGGTTCATTTCTCAAAAACCTATCGATATCTGCTACAGTTTCCTTTCAATATAGTTTGTTACTAACCCCAACACACTATTTTCAAATAAACCTTTGTATATATTGAAAGGCGTTTGAGAAATGAACCAGAAAACACAAATATGCTAACTGAGCGACCAAAATGAATATAACCCCTTTTGAAAGTAAATTCCTGATTTAACATTTTTATTTTATATGCTGATTTGGCAACACTGGTTACGGTTTTCGCTGTTACCTTTTCGCTAGTGTTAATTTATGTGAGTTTCGTTTTGTTCACCTTAATTGTTTCACTGATATTCAAATTAAAGTTAAATATTTTCTATATAGCAATTTTGTGTGGAAATTGAATTTCCGGGGCCCTTAAGTCCACAACAAGGTAAAGTGAATCGAATGACTATTATCTTCGGTCTCTGTGACGTCGAAATACTTATTTCGCAAGGTTTGCTCTAAATCCAGCTCTCATGGTTGCGATCCTCTCCTTGTTGGACTTAAGAAATAAAAGAGTAATAATTTCGAATATTTTTCCACCTTGTTCGGTACGTTAATAATTTCCGTTTTCCTCACTTGGCGCCAAAACGTAGACGGTGCCTAAATGGTGGCGCCCAAACGGCGGCGCCGAATCGTAGCGGATCCTGACAAGAGAAAGCATTTTTGCGTGACTCATATGTTTACGGATGATGTGAGCGGCAGCAGCTCCAGTTGAAGTGGCAAATTGAGCAAAAAAATATTTTGCTGTTATTTCAGCAAAGTAAGTAATGTTTCGTTTCAGTATCTATTATTGAAAACGTAATCAGTATAATGCATGGATATTGTAGCTATGTGAGCATGCATGAACGTAAAATGTGTGAGACCCAATGCATTGCATTGTGTAACTAGAAGGAGCCAGAACAAGTAAAGAGGTCAATAGTGCGCAATATGGCCCACCGGGTAGCACGCAGGCAAGATGAGGCATATTGGGCAAAATGCAGTCATAAATGTTTAAAATGAAAGAATTGGGTATTTGAAATGTTTATGTTGAACACTTATCATCATAATGTTTAATACTTAAAACGGAGATAATGCCACATGTAATAAGCAAGCTATCAATTCTAATACAAAGAATAAGAAGATTAAACCAAAACAAAGCAAGTGTCATCACGTTTAATGCGCCGAGAATTTCAGCAGCTGCTTCTAATAATCCTGAAGAACAGACACCGATTTGTTCCAAGTCTTGTAAATCTTAGTTTTGTTACCTATGTCAGGAAGACAGAGTAGCAAGCATGCGTCTATGTGTCGTGTTACAAATTCGTTCATGAAGAGTGTGCTGGAATCACCGCTAAAGATCACGGACCATTTCTTTGTCCCTCATGTGAGACGTGACATTCTAAACTTCTTCGTTTGTGTTACACATCTTGTTTATTTTTTTTCTGGTATATTCACTTGTTTTTCACAAATTTTGGCATTTTGTATTAATACAATAGTTTTGGTTTTGCAATATCGTATAAAATATGTATGCTTGTAGTATATATCTCTAAGTATGCAGCATATCATTTTGAGGAATACAGAAAGATTACACATAACTTTTGCCATACGCTCTTGTTTTCTCCGATATATTTTCTGTATTTATACAGCTCTCTTTATTATTTAAGCATTACCAAAGATAATAAAGTTAGTTTGCGTTAGGTTTCGCTGTTAAACGTAATATAAGACATTTGTCTGCCATTATGACACGAATGGGCAACTTGCGCATATTCTAAAATTGACGTAAGTATGACGTAAATTGACGTAAGTAACACGGTACGTTGTTACCTTAAATATAGCGATGTGTAGTCGAGTTGGTCAAGATATGGTGCTACTGTCGATTAGCGCGCAACTTAAATGATTGTATAATGGTGATGGAGAGTTTGAAGTTAATTTTTATATATAATTGGTTTCAATAATACCTAAATATGTATTTATGAAAGTAAAATCGATTGGAAGGAGAATATCATTATAGTTGTAATGTTAAAGAGTATAATTGCAGATGGATGTATATTTATATAGCTTATATGATGCTTGTAGGTTTCTGTGAGCAAAGGGCGAATGGGAACTTTGACGACTGCAGACAATAGTGGAGGCACGATGAAGTGACCCCCGTCGACAGGGAAGCAATGTACCTTTTACCTCTAGTACTCGTGCCAGGTTGAGTGGGGCAGGAGACGGAAAGGCTCAAGGAACCGTGTGGCCGAGCGGATCTTCGAGCGTACTCGTGCACTTAAAGCACAGCCATATGAGACCTCGGAGAGAAACTTGTGGAACTTCATCTGAGCTGCAGCGGCTTGGGACCCCGTGAATGGCCGTTGAAGGGAAGCCTAGCGTAGCGATGTACCTGATACCTGAAGCAACCACGCCAAGTTGAACGGGTGAATCAGCGGAAGCGGGTCAGTGGTCACCGCAGTATCAACAGTACGTGGTGGCATGCATACTATCAGGACTTTGTATGTGAAAAAAAAAACGGCGACAGCGAAGCGACGCACCCAGTACCTGTGAAAGCTGAGGTAACATATTTCACACTAGTTCTGTAGTTCACTCAGCGGGACGGGACTTTCGGGGGTCCTGCTTTTTCAATTTTTCTGTTTCTGTGAGCAGGGGAAATTTATAGATCAAATATAATGTTTCAAACTCTTAAGTCTATAGCTTTATTTGTCTTCGATATCTATTAAAACGCTATATTTTGGCTTCCTGACCCTTTTTAGCGTTTTGGGTAAACTTCTGTTGGTATTGAACGATGGTTAGCCGTAGCCCCTATGTGTAAGGCAAATCCAGAAAGTGGGCACCCTAAACCGTATCACAGAAGTAATAAATGGGTATGATAGAAATCTGTATAGTATTAATACTTCAAGGAATTCAGATTCTTCTAGTCCACGCAAGTAAGAACCCCGTTCACGCCCTGAGGTTAGAAGAAGAAGCTGAATCTACGAAGACAGACCCTTTCAATATTCACAATATGTCCCACTTGCAACATTTTAGTTTTCGATTTATTCCATTTTTTTTTACGTCATTTCGAGGAAACTGATTTATTTTTTTCATTTGTCCAAATAGTCTACCAACTTCATAGTTCAGTCCATTCGTACGAATAAATAGTTTTTCTTAGTGAAAAAAATCAACAAAGTTAAGGTGGGCCATATTTGGATCCCTTACCTTACATATAAAACATGGCGGACATTCCATCTATCAACAATAAAGCTGATGGACTAGAGAAAGAGAGATCGTATATAATAACTACGAGCTCTTGCCAGATTTTTTTTATAAACTTTAAATGTGAATTGTAGATAACCATCAGGGTACTGACGTAGTCTAATTGCATTCCTTTTTTTTCTCTACAATACACATTCAAGAAATATTTCTGAAACTACGCTATTTGCATATATTTTTTTTCATTAATCGCCATGTTGGACGCACGTTTAATTTGTTTTTTCACCCTTAAGTATACATATGTTTGAGAAAGGGATTAGATGGAAGGATGAGGAAAGGAATCGACCATGGTCAAGTATGAAGGTACCATTCCCATATTTGCCTGATGTAAAAGGAAAAAAATCGGAATGAGTTGAACACTGAGGTCGATTCCAGAACCTTCGAATACGAGGCGAACACTTTAATGAAAATTACTTTCCCCATTCCATATAGTTTACATTATATTGTTCGTTGTAGCTAACCTGTCTCTCAATTAAGAAGTTCCCAACCAATAACTGAATAAATATACTGAGTGTCTACTTCAAAATAAATGTAATCTGTATACTTCAATAATTCTAAAATTATTTATTGTTGTTTTAGCTTTTTATTCTTAAAGGGAGTTTCTTAAAACAAATGTAGCCTTTAGAAAAGTAAATACAAATGATATTATGCTATACCATGGTGTTGGTTTTCATCTCAGTAGAAGGGAAATCTTTCCCACAAATAGCAAGACAATAGGTCAAATAAGGAGAAGTAAAAATTCCAGCGGAAGTTCTTCAATGCGGCGGAAATTTGCAATTTCCGGTTTTGGTGGAGTAGGTCAAATGGTTAATGTCTGTTAGATCCTGAGGGAAAGTAAACGATAAACGATTGATTTCATCTCACAGAAAATTTTGGTTACCTTTTATTTTTTATGAGGTAAATTTAATAATTTAATATTTACCTCGATATGATAGGTTCATCGATTTATTAAGCAATGTTCTCATTGGTTACGCATTCAATTAAAAGATTCTACAAACAGAGGAAAGATATTTGGATTTTATCATTAATATCTTCACCGACATAGATTTTATATCATTTAATTCGTTCCACACTTTAACTAAGTTGACGTTGGGTCATTTTTGTATTTGTATGTATATTGCGGACTTCTTTTCATCGAACTTTTTTTTTAAATATATAACGAGAAAAGTGACCAATTTAGGATAAAAAACAAAGGCTCACCGACACCGCAGGTGTTCTATTCCTACTCGCGCATATTTACTTGTTCCTTAGGTTACCGCAACCACTTATCGGAACACTGGTTTGAAGTGTGAATTGTTCGAAGATATATTCAAATAGTATCACATGTGAAAATGTATGAAACTTAACTCATGTAATGTGTACAGTGATTATTTTCAGTACCTTAAACAACGAAATACTTCCCATGGTTTAGTAACAATAGAAACTATTACCTTTTAAGGTCTTTCTACCTTTAGATAACGTAGCTAACAAAAAAAAAAGTACCCTAGTATATCTGTCTGTCCGTGCCTAAAAATATGAAGCTCAGGAACCACGAGGTGTTAGAGCTATCGTTCGCAAGGTCTACGCATAGAGTTGCCGGGCCTTTTGGATTCATTCAGTGGGTCAGTACTGAAAATCCATTTTGAAACCAAAGCAATTTGAAAAGTAATTTCCATTCCGTTTTACTTCTGTTCCATATCTTTGTACGTATCTGCACCAAACTTGGCATAAACATTATTCGCCACGATAGAAAATACTGTGGATATTGTTGTCAGCACACAAACACCACTGTTGTCAGCCAACTTATTTTACAATAATGATTGTGTGTTTAAGATGTTATCAAGGTACCCTTGGAGCCTTTGCAATTGTTTGTAGAATCGAAACGCTAACTTGTTTTCAATTTCTAATGCGAAGTTAGAAGAGTTTTATTGTAAAATTAGTCCGAATGTGTTTCATTATGAAAATATTAATATGTATAATTTTATTATTTATTCGCAATGACCAGCCACTAATGCTAGCTGAAGGCCAGAAACTCAATGGCTACAAGAGCGGAATTATTTATATAATTATGTGATGGGATCGTGGACACGCTTACTATTTTTGTATAGTTGGAACAGCGAAAGAATGCACCCTTATATCTCATAGTCACTCCTCCTATCCACAGAATACGTTATGACGTGTAGTCATACATCATAGACATGGTCTTCAAATTCACTTCTTGAGATAATTACCTACAAGAGAAGTCATTCGTGGTACTTTCCTGCAAGGGGCCGTGGAATAAAACACATTGGTTTTCCGACTGCCCTCACAACATACAGAAGGAAGAAAGAAAATAAAAAGTGGGAATGTCGAAACCTCCCCTCCACTCTACGCGATATTCAAGACTTAGTATCTACCACTTCATACCACCATCCCGATCCAAACTGCTGAAAGTCCGACTATACCCCAGGACAACATATTCTAGAAAGTTTTACTGTAAGTTCTTTTAATAAAAATAATTCAAGCCGTACCAAAACATACTAACTTACCATTCACTGTGAAACTAATAATAATAATATACATAAGAAATTATGACTTTCTGGAACATCTTTCCCTCAAATTAGGATCGTCTCGCGATAAATTACTCATAAAGCGTCAAGGACCTGCGCCTCAAAAGAGGAGGATATACAGCGGAAATCACATGAATTCGTCAGAAAAATGAAATCCTTGTTCATCGAACGACATTTGGTTCCTCAACAGATCCTGAACACAAATCAAAGTCGTTTTGAGAAAGAATTGCATTCAAGACGAACACTTCGACGAATGGGCATTAAACGAGTATATACAACTGTAGGATCTACGTCGGCAACGACGCACTCATACATGATAATGCCTGTAATCTCATTGGACGGAGATCTACATTCGCCGATGTACATGCTTTGTGCAGAATCCAGCCGGAAATTTCCTCAAAGCAAACCAGCTGATCCTTCAAATATTATGTCTTATGCTTCTGGCTCTGCTAACATGAAAAAAGAAGATCAGAAGACAATGCTGACCAATGTGTTCTGGCCAAGTGTGTCTACTTTATACGAAGAGCCCATGCTTTTACTTCTTGATTCGTGGTCAGCCAATATGAATGAAGTGTTAATCAAATCAACAATTCCAGAAAGCATTAGTTCACCAGTTCATAAAGCCATTCATAAAGCATTAGTAAATATATGAATGGCTTTTGATTCCACGAGGATGCACAGGACTCATTCAGCCACTGGATTTCTTCCTCCCGTATAAAGCATTTGTTAAGTTCGTGACTGATGCCATTATCGCGACCGAAGAGTTCAACATCTGGCATCGGGACAACTTCATTAGTCTCCAATCATTTAATCAGTTTTTGTCCCCAATGTTTCCAAACATGATCAAGTATGATTGGTACAAGTCAGGATATCTGGACGAAGAATCGGAACCATTCAGGACAACGATGCAGTACTGCTGTGACACTGTTGGCTCTGAAGTTTGCTCATCAGATCAGTGCAGTGCTTTTTCATTGATGAGATGTGCTCATTGTAACAACACGTTTTGTCTGAATCATCTAGTCATTGACAGTCTGCATATAAATTGCACTTAACTCGAATTTTCTGATGACTATTTCAGGATTCCTGGTGATTTAGCTTATTACCACTAAAATCAAAATAGTATTGGCGAATTAGTACACGGCACTAGAATAAACTATACTTTGTCAGGAAATGACGTTGACTTCATCGTTATAGTTCCTGCCTTCACTGATATTTTCGGGCTTTTAATATTCTGGCAACACTGCGAATGTCTACAGCTGGCAACACTGACGGTGCTTCACACTAGTCGCTTCTAGTGTAGAACAGCATTACCTATTACACTTCATTCTTTGCTTTCGTTTATGAGAAACTGGCAAAAGAAAACGGGTACAGTTTTCCTGGACCGAAGCACCAGTTCACCCTTAACCCGTTCTCCTGCCTCTCACACTCCTGCTCCGAAAAACATAATATCACATTCTGACTTCCTACCCTGTCCCCTCTCTTTTGGAACCAATCCGGCGAAAATCTCCGGAACTTGGTTCGTAAGGTTCCCTTGTTAGTAAAAAAAAATAATTGGAAATCCCAGTTTGTAAAAGACTTCTTTTCGTAGTTCCACTTCCTAACTACACACAGAGACGCCCACCCTCACAACTATGTAGGCTATGTGTGTGTGTGTTTGTCTGTGTACTAATTATTATCATTTTTTTTTTCTTCAAAAAGTACCAATAATACATTTGCTCACAAACCTTGGAGAAAACCTTAATTTACTTTGGTAAAGTTTACAGAAACTTTGTTCGTTATCTTTCAAAACTTTGCGTTTCTTTCCACTCAGTTCTTCTTCACAGATTTGTTTCTTTGCTTTTGCTATGATATCTTTTATTTTTCTTCTTCTTTTCCTCTACCATTTTCTCTTTTTTTAAGATTCCGTTAGATACAGAAAGATAGTTAATTTTACACAACGAATCAAATATGTATTTCTTCCGTTTCCTTTATTTTTTTTCGATGTTATTAATGACTTGGAAAGTTTTTTTTTTTAAGAAAATAGAGGAACTGATCTCTCTTGCAGAAGAAATTAGATGAAATGAAAATCGAAATAAAAAAAAAACGAGGTCCATGAAGCAAGGAAAAAAAAATAACCGGAAAAAGGAAAGAAGTATTTCCATCTTTAATTAAGTAACCGATTATGTAGAAAGTGAAAAAAAAAGTTTTTTTTTCCCCTTTTAAAGGTAGCTTCTATAAACAATGATATATAATTGATGAATTCGTTTTCTTTAATGAAGAAGTATTTCTTTTTTGTTGTTGTTGTTGTTGTCTCGTGTTTAAGGATATTAGATGTGATTTGGAGAAACGACTAATGGTATTTGCTGTGATTTCTTGAACGATCTGTTTCATTTTTTCTTTGCGAATTTGAAAAAAAAATTTTTTTTTCAAGATATTAAACCATAAGAGAATGAGAATAGAAAACTAATTTGAGTCACAAAATTTGATTAACTTAGAAGAATAGTTATTTTAAACAAATATACCCGTAGTGGCACGTACTTGTAACATATTATACTTGAAGCAGTTCTCCATGGATCTAGAGAAGAAGAACCGTTTCCTCTAGAGAAGCATAATCACTGGTAGTATGAATTACATTTGGGAAGAGGCGACTCGGATATTAAGAAGTATTTCATGTTAGGAACTTTTATCAAACTTGTACGTATGATGAAGCATGTAAGCTTGATTTCAATAGCTTCAGTTTCAATCAAGATTTGGACATTTATGAAACATTTTCCGTGGTTATTAGTTCCTTTTTTATGTTTGAAAAATCTTTCGAATTTTCTTTGAGATAAAATTTGTTCTTAATCACGTATCCACTATTTCGGTATTGATCCGAGCAAATGAAATGTTCTATTAGGACGAAGACCTGTAATGGATATGACATTTAAATTTAACATTACATTATAACAAAACACAGTCGATTACTCATAGTCTAGAGGTTACTGTCGCAGACATGAAATAGTCGATAAGCAGGTTGCGCTGCTCCAAGTCGAGCTCAAGCCACGTAGATTTTCCGACTGAGATTTTCAAGGGGTTTTCTCTCTGCTACCAGGCTAATGATAGGATGCAAACCATAAGTTTACCTTTCCATTTTTTATTCAGCGGTTATAGACCTGATACATAGCAACCATGCAGCTCAGTGGTAGAACATTCCCTTAGAATTAGGAAGCATAAAAGAAACGAGCTATTCAATATTCAATATGTTTACTTCCAGGATCATACAAAAGGCTTTAGCTTCATAAAAATGATATATTTTTTTATATATTTCTTGTTCGCAGATGCGAAATAACTTCGAAAACTGCGCGGTAGGATGCAGTGAAATGTATGTATCAGATACATTTGAGAACATATTTTAGTAAATCAAAGTGAACACTAATAAAAATTTAAAGAATAGAACGACAGTGTAGATATAATTCTACTTAGAGTAAGTGTGGGTAATACGGACAGTCTGACAATACGGTCAGATTTAAGCATTTATCGGGCTATGAGGGTTTTTATTTTAGTTGGAAACATTCGGCTATGAAAGGACTGTAGAAGACAACTGGCGAATCAAGAGCATCACATTTTTGTGTAAAGATAATATACAGGTTAGTAACTGCATTTAAGGTTACTATCAACGTATAAATTCTATGGGATTTCAATCGGACTCACACAAGATTAATACTTTTAAATTTATCCTGAGCATTTTTAAGGAACATTGTTGTTAGACAATAAAAAAGAGAGCAGCTCAGAGGTTTACCAGTACTATCAGATGCAACCAAAGAAACGTTCCCTATATCTAAACTCAAGAACTGTAACCAGAAATATACGCAATGCAGTAACATGGTTATAAAAAAAATACGTGATGGACAAAAAAACATTCTTTGAAGTTGAAATCAGAACAAGTAATCGAACTTATAAAACGTATTAATTTCTAAAGAACAAAAATCGTTTAGGCCAGAGTAGGTTAACACCTTATCGAAGAAGGATCTTCGGAATTTTGTTCAAAATCTATAAGATTTTTGAAAACAAATTCGTCTGTCTATTTACATATTGAACTTATATCTAGTTCAAGTATTCATGAGTTTGTGACATAACAAGTTTATATTTGATGTTCCAAGGTGACATAAATTTATTTCTTTTCCTCTATCATGTGTGAAAGTGTAGAAACCCAATGATACTATTGATAAGAACAATTTATGCTTTCTTAGCTCCCTTCAGTGTACTGTATTTACAATTTAATGATCTAAGTTTACTTATAGATAACTGCATTCAATTGGAATGTTAATGTGAAAATAGTCAATGATTGATTGCGAGAATACGTGCCAACTAAAATTATCTGTTAAAAGAATTAAAATCTCTAAGATTGATATATTTTGTCTTGCTAAAAGTATAAATGATATTAATTTCCCAACTTTAAACCTCTTTACTATCACATTATGTAAGCAACCTAGTAAATTCCTTGGTTGCAAAATGTGCGTCAGCTTGTGTCTCTTGTTTGCTCTTCTTCACAGTGAGATACACCCAACCTAGTGAAATCTGGTCCAAGAAAAAAAAATGTTGAATCGTGTAAATAGATAAATAAAATAAATTTTAAATCTGCACAGTAAAAATTGAAACGGTTTCTTAGAGTTGAGAAAAAAAAAGTTCTTATCTGTGTACCGAGAAATAATTTTCTCAGAATTGAGAAAGGAACATTCTCATTTTTAATTAAATAGAGTCCTTATATCTCATTTCTAAAAGAAAATTTTCTCGGTACGTAGTTAAGAACTTTTTCCCTCAACTTTAAGAAACCGTTTTTACTGTGTGTATTACATTATTTTCCTCATATGCTATAAGTGTGGGATAGGCCCTTTTTCATCATACGAACTCTCCAACTGTTAAAAACGAATAACTACTGAACAGATAATATGATTGATAAAGTGGACTAATTGAACATAGTATACATGCTCAAATGGGAATGGCAGACGAGGAAATGTTATTTTGGCATCCGAAAGAGGAATCTATTCACCAGAAATATCTTGTTAAGTGACCCGGAAGCATGGACGCTATGAAATTGTATGTTGGTCAGTCCATAAAACGACATACAGTTCATTTCTAACGTTGTCTCATCTTTTCTGTCTCCTACTTCATATATAAAAAAAAGAGGCCATCCCAATTGAGATGCAAATTATCTAACTTATCCCTAAGACACATCTATCTTCCCCTCCAAAATCCCTCCACACACTCATTCACAAAAGGATGGATTTTTTTTTCCACATATTTTTAGGCACAGAATACATAGATAGGTTAGTATGATGCCACAGAATAGCGTAGACGTTAAGAGAAGTAATGACCACATTAATTTAAATGAGCGCCAGTAGAGGGAGAAATCAGGCTTGAGTCGACGTACAATTTTCCTACTTGCATTCAATGTTATTTTCAGTAAAAGGTAAAGAGGGGAGGGGGTTGGCGACGGAGTTGTACAAAGGGAAATGGAAAATCAGGGTGGTTGAGGAGAACCACGGGGGTGGATTTTCACTACTCCTCTATTAAATTCCGTTCATGTCCACACGTCTCTGATTGCCATGATTGGCGCTAGTGTTGAGCTCTGGGCTCTGTTAATGGAGCATACTTAGTAAAGGGGATTGAGTTAGCTCTGGAAGACTCGCAAACCAACTACGTCATTATTGTAGCCACAAATACGAAAGCCAAAGAGAGAGAGAAAGAGAAAGCGAGAGAATGAGAATGAGAGAGAGACAGAGAGATAGAGAGAGACAGAATTAGGAGAATTCTCACCATGTGATTATCCAGCAATGTGGATTATCCCAGTAGCAGACACTTTCCTTGAACCAGTATCACTGTAGGCAGGGGCTTTTGGTGCTTTTCAACCAAATTCAGTTCTCATTGTCAGAAATTTCGTGCGTGACAGTTCTAATGAAAAGCAGATTTAACTGGATGGATTGAAATGGAAACCTTTTGCGGATTCTGCACTGGTGAGTGTGTAAGAAGAAGAGAGAGAGAGAGAGAGAAAGAGAGAGAGAGAGAAAATGCTGAAGTACATATTATCTTTTATTCTCAACATTCATTTGATCGATTTAAAAATTTACTAATTATGTATGTGGTAAATTATGTGCCTGAGATTCATAGTGGTTTAAGTCCGTAAATCAAAATAGAATTAGCCCAAAGAGGAAGTCAATTTTCTCATGAATACATGCGCAAACCACACCACATTTTTAGTTTGCGTCCGATAAAGTAACAAACAAAGTAATTACGTACGACTTTTCAGTTCGAAATTGTGTATAGTTGACAAATTATAACTATCAGAAAAAATTATGATGTCTGTAAACAGGATGATTGACTTACACCTCTATGAATCTGAGCTCAGAAATTATTACTATTTCTATCCGAATATCTGTATTTGAAAGCAAAATAATGCACCTTGTAGCTTAGCTGTCTATTTTTTTTTTAAAAACATTTACACAGTAATGAACGGTTTCATAAAGTTAAGAACAATTCTCTTCCCTGTGCAATAAGAAACAATTTTCTTAGAAATGGGATATCAGCATTGTGATTTAATTGAAAATGAGAACATTACGGTCTGGAAATATTATCAGTCATCTTATTTTCAAACCAGTCTGATCTCATTTCAAATTAAATGAGAACGCTATCTGATTTCTAAGAAAATTGTTTATCGGTGCACAGATAAGAACTTTATTTTTAAGAACTCAGGTTTAAGAACTCAGTTTTAAGAAACCGTTTTTTCATCAGATATACTGCAGATTGGAACCTAACAATTACCCAGTTTCCCGTAGTCTTATGGTTACAGTCGCAGACGTAGGCTTTATTTATGCTGTCTGCATTACTGACTGAGATTCCCCATGGTTTCCCTTAGTTTCATCACGCAAATAATAGTATGATACTTGTACAAAGACCTGTACCTTACCCTTTCTGCCCCGGAAAAGTGCTCGTCGAAGGTCGTCATCCCGCATAATTAGGACCTAGCCACCTGCCTAATCCATAAATATAACTGAAATAAAAGGAACAAGACACTTATTACTATTCTACAGGAACTGTACACTCAGATGAACAAGATAATGGTTACTCGGTATATTCTTTTAGTCCGATAAGTAGCACAACATGACAAGATTCAGCCTATATCCAATACAGAGCGAGTTGAGGGAAGTTTCCCTTTGGGGGAAGATGAAGATGCCTACAGTAGTGTAACACCATAACTACGACTCTAGATCGAAAACATGTATGGTGTGAAAAAACTAGTCAGTATGATCTCAGTATGATATTTGAAAGAAGTGACATGACACACAAAGTGCGAAAGAACTAGTCAGTATGATATTTTGTGGTTAGAGAGTCACTTCTTTGAACTATTCTTGTTGAATAGAATATAGTCATACAAGTACATTTGTTATTGGTAGTCTACGTACGTGTTTAATATAATTTCAATGTCATTTATGGCCTTTACGCTACTATGGCTCAGTCCGGAATAAGAGTCGGGTGAGGATGTGAGAAAGAAGTCGGCCAGGGCCTAGTTTCGAAGTCATCATCCCAACATTAACCTTGTTAAAGACTAAGGACAACCCTGGATAAATCTCAGTCAAGATAGCCGCCACTGGGATCGAACCCAGGACCTACCGAACGCAAAGCTAATGCTCTACCAACTGAGCTACGGCGGCTCGATACATGTTTAACAGAATTATGTTAAACGACAAAGAACTATTTTCTTATTTCAGACAAAACTTAAATTTGTGTATATGTCATTATTACATAAGCCAGAGAAATCTGCGCTTTTAAGGAGATGTCAAGATGGACATTATAACAAATATTTTCTGAAGTAGTGGAAATATATCCATACTTGTTCATATACTTTAGTCGTATTATAGATAATGTGCACATGAAGTTAAAGCTAAAGTTATTCTCTGTGCGATGTGCATGCGCTGTGAACGAAACATGGCGGATGTGGAGGTAGCACTCTACATATTTTCGACATACTACACGAACTGAGGTCGGCTGGTCAGTCCGACGTTCTACCGCCTTTACATCCCAATGTGCCCAGGAATAGCAAAAGCACTCTGGTAGACAATTTGATAGGAGACTGAGTGCACCTCTAAACGCCAGGTATGAGAACACTGCGAGACACATTTTAATTTCATTATTATGGTCATATATGTTCATTATAATGTATTAGACATCTTACACTGATATGTCGGAGTAAGATGCACATTTGTTTTATCAGTTTAAAGGCCTATATATCTGTTGTGTATACATTTAGGTTCATATACTTCTGTCGGTAAGAACATGAATGTTAAGTCTATAATGGCGCGAAATTTTGCTGTTCTATTCCTTTTAATTACTCCACAATGACCCCTAGACCAAAATATGTGGCATCTTCCCTCAATCCACTACAGATTGTTAAAAAAAACGCTGTGTATGTTGTGACTGCTGCCTGTTGGCAGATTGTGCAACCTTTGGGCTTTGAAATAAATTCTATTGCCCATTTTCTATAAATCTGAGTGCACCTTAAATAAGTAAAGGGATATCATTTTCTAATTCCTTTTGCGTGGGTAAAGTAAAACATATGTTATCTGTCTGTTGCATCACGATTCCATAAGAAACAATACAAATGTTTCAAATAAAGAATATTGATTCTCTAATGACATGATTTAGTATCGTCATTACACCGTCGGATTTTATAAAAGAAAGTTATTAATTGTTTATTTAAAACGCAGATTACGCTCATTTTTGTTTGTGAATGAATGTATAATCTTAAGAACCAAATCAATTATTTGTATTCTCTCTGTAAATTTGGTTAGTCTATTTTACTTGGAAGTTCTGACTCTTTTGTAACGCCTGCGGCATCTAACGCA
>JAGDQP010018557.1:0-36354 GCA_022664845.1 Lepisma saccharinum | reverse complement strand
ACAGCTGTTTCCCCAAACAGAAAACAGAATTTAATAACCTCACGTGTTGTTTCCAGTTTTCAGTTATCACAAAAATTACCGAACAAGCGAGAATCGCTTAACAAAAATATTTATTATGTGACACCATGACTTCAATGGACACCGCTGGTCGGTAGACTGATGCAAAAGGATCCCAGCAAGAGGCAGCTAGCGGCAGAAGCATGTACTACACCAGAGAACGATTCCGGTTTCTTTTGGGTTCTCCCTCGTATCTTCAAATTTATTATTAATAATTACTTTCTTGTATTTGTTGTAGATTATCTTAGTGTATATGGGAACGTGAAGAGTAGGTACTGAAAGCTAGGATGTATATAAATAAACAGCGGAGAGTAACGAGTTTAATGGCTGATTTAACAACACATTCGTTATGTCTGTGTAGCTAAGTGGTTAGCGTGTCAGATTCTCATTCTCAAGGCCGTGGGTTCGATTCCACGACCGGATTTCCAATTAAGCGCTTCAAGGAATTAAGCGCTGTAAATGATGTTCGCTGTTGCTACTGAAAGAGATATTATCCTGTAAAGGGAGAAAAACACAAGACGGAGAGAGGGGACAGGGGAGAGAGACGCAGACTAGGGTTTGAAGAACCAAAGAATGAAGCTAAACAAATGTATAGCGTTAAAAGTTCATTTATTTCCACGTCTTGCGCCATTTTTCTTTCCCTCTTTCCTTGTTTTCTCTCCTCTTTTTTCGCTCTTTCCCCTTTCTGTCCCATGCCCCCTCCCTCTCTCTCTCCCTCTCTCTCTCTCTCTGTGTGTGTATGTGTGTTTGAACAAGATAAGAATTGCATTTCTGTCTATCTATCTCATGGTTTTCTCAGTGATGCACACTTACTCATTATTTCTTGCTCCAAATGGAGGAATATCCTGCCATGTTTTCGCGTATAATTGTACTGTCATGTTGGTTATCTTAGGCGTACAGTGCAACAACTCTTCTGGAGGAAAAAACTACTATTTCTTATAACTCCAACCTACATTGTTAGTGACTGTACGATGCTT
This sequence comes from Lepisma saccharinum, assembly GCA_022664845.1. Classification (NCBI taxonomy): domain Eukaryota; kingdom Metazoa; phylum Arthropoda; class Insecta; order Zygentoma; family Lepismatidae; genus Lepisma; species Lepisma saccharinum. The sequence continues at coordinate 35,320 of JAGDQP010018557.1, read as the reverse complement.
AACTGTGGGTAAAGTGAGGAACATAAGCCTCTCTATCTCACAAACAACAATATAAAAATGCTTTTTTTTTATTCAAAATCTGTAAGTACATTCTCATTGCGTCAACTTTTCCATTGAGCTGTTTGTTATTTTTTATGTCGTTCTGACCATAGTTAGAGGACGTGCTCCTTTCTTCATTTCCTTCTAGAAACCACAATTCTGCTCCAAAGTACATCACGTTCACTCGATACGAATGTTAAATATTCTTTCACACAATTATTCCCTTTATTTAACCTTTTTGCTAATGTAACTTTTATCTATGATACTACGTCTGCCGAGTTTGTTTTGTTTCTAAGGTGGTAAGGTAATGACCTCAACGAGAAAGGGGCCAAATTTGCAACGTGTAGACGCGTGAGTGAGGAGGAAATTGAAAAGTGAAGGTAAGTGAGAGTGAGGACCAAGTTACGACGTAAGACTGAGCAAGTGTGATGGCTCAATTAGAACGTGATGGCTAAGTTGAAGCGTGAGGGTGAGGAAAGTTTGATTAAAATGAACACTTCTGATCTGAGGTAACACTCGAACAATCCATACGTAGGAAGGGACATCAACAGTGGAAGTTACTTTAGACCATCCATTAACTTACAGACTCAGAGACTGTGTGCTAGTAGCGAAGTACAATCAGCACTGGAAGAATAGCACATATTCAAACCTTGCACGCGCCGATTATACTGACTGATATTTCTTTAAGAGCTTTCCTCAGTGACACAAGCGAATGAGTGATGGTGTCTATGATATAGATCCTGCCTGACCTTTATATCTTCGTCATTCCTTTCTTCAAAAGATTGTCTTGTCAAAAGGAGTCATTTTTCAGATTTGAAACGATATCATGCTGTAGATCCCAAAAAAAGAGAAATCTAAAATTATAAAAGTTAAAATCTCGCTTCCAGTTAAGTAGTCGATTTATGAAAGTCCCTATAATTAGAATAAATTTGAAACAATCCATATTGAAGTCAGATATTCAATAATAAATGAAATTTAGATATGTAAGAATTTAAAGCAATATCGGAAATATAAAATAAACTTAGCAAAATGAGCAAAGCCTTTGACAGTCTTTTAACTTTTTACTCTCTTTAGACTATTTTGTATAAAATTTGTATATCTTGTATGTTTCCTTCTCTCATTCTTTATCATTCTTCATTCCTTCTCTTCCCCCTACTTCTCTCTCTCTCTTTCTTTCTTTCTCATTCACACACATACATACACAATATTTTATCATCAGCTTAATTCTTGAATTGATTTATGTGGGAGATAATTGTTTGAAAAACCTTTAAAATTTCTAAAGAGAAATTTCTAACACCTTCCTAAGCGTAGACATTTCTAAAAAAAATCTTATTAAAATATAATTATTCACGGAACTTGAAGACACGTGAGGTTGAAACTGTGTATACAAATCTTTTCCTTTCCTTTCAACACATCAAGTTAACTTCATTCTTAGTCGAGCCAGAAAACGGCGATTTTCATTTGTTAATTTTATTAACGAAAAAGAAGTATTTGTCGACGTCAAATCTTAAACGTATTCAGAGAAAGACCTTGACAGGGCAGTAGGGGTGGTAAAACGCTGTTTGGTGTGTTCGTGTCAGACATGAGATCTCTTCTGGTTCATTTGGAATTCAAATCTTTCTGAGTTCTGGTTAAGTGGCGGGGAATTTTTACATGTCTTCCTTGCTTTTGCGATAAGAACGACATTTGAAATTCAAATTTCATACAAAATTTTCTTGCACTTCATCAATAACTTCTTTGACTCCTTCTCTTTCTCTCAATCACATACATTTTCTTTCTTTTCCGATAACGAAAGTAGGTTTTTTTATGTTATCGACAAAGTTATCTTCACAGTGGAATGTCAATAGCACTATTTTGCACTTCTTATTTCCACACTTTCTTTCTTATCCTTCCCTGTTCTCAATTTTTAATGAAGATAAACAGTTGTTACTTTGTCACTTCGATTCGTTTAAGTTTTTCTTGTACCACGATAACATTAATTTTGTTTATGTTGAGAGAGTGTTAGATAAATGCTTCAGGAGACAGCTGTCAAACGGCAATTTAATGCTTATGTGTGGTTGGACACAGCACTTATTTCCCTCTCTAAATGTCATTTACATTGCTGGTTGTCTTTTAGATAGTTGATGATTCAAGGAATATTATCTAAGGTACCTTTCAGTGTATTTCAAAATCGGGTTTAACTTGGTGATACTATGTATTTAATGTTTACTCATACATAAAATATATGCTGACATACATTTTGCTAGTTTCTTGAAATATTACTGACAATTCATATTTGGGATCAATCAAGCAATTCGAATTACAGTAATCGATGTTTAAAGAGAAAATTCTTGATGTAATTAAAGATATTACTTATTTGTTATTACTATCTGACGCGTCTGCTCAACCATGTGATGGATTATGTCGTTTCCACGAGATTAGTACTGCTTGCAAAGTCCAAGAACATAGTGTGCTAACTGTCTGGTTGACAATTATAGCTGAAATTGTCCATAAGCATTACTCAGTTTCACTTGTCAAAAGCACGATGATCCTACGTACCTGCAAAGAAACGTTTTAGCTGCTTATTTCTACATCCTTATCCTTGGAAACGTGCTTGTTCCAGAGGACATTATATCTACGGATTAAATATTGTGTTTTTCTTCGTTTTAGTGTATATTGTGATGGCGTGATATCTATGTCTTGTAGCATGTTTGGGTTCTGTTAAAGATTAGGTATCGAAAGTACAATACTGATAGTGCCTGTAAACTATATTTGCTCCGTATGCTTTGATGACAACTATAATCTACTCAATGTAAACTCACAGTTTCAAGTTTCACCTGCTTCTTTATTTCCAGTATTTAGTTTCACTTTTCTAGTATTATCTGAATACATATAACTTCAACAACTGAATACATATAAGTAAAAGCTATCCTACTTATAAATACCTAATTACATATTCGGATCTGCAGAGTATTTTAACCATTGTTCGAATCATTCTGATACTTAGGCACTGTACCAGCACGTACCGTTAACCTCATTAAACCCTACTCTTCATGCAAGAGATTGTCTTCCACTCACAAGAGAATTGTCAAATCAATCTGCTACAGCGCACTAACGATATGTTGCAGCGAACACTCTTGCAATAAATCTTTCGAAATATCCTACTGAACGCCTCGTGCGTTGACAATTCTCCAGCTAGTAGAATTCCCGTTTAATTGTATGTACTTAAGATTTCTCTGAAGATAAGGTGCATTTAAAATTTAGATTATTAATGAAGTTTCTATGTTAATTAATTCCGCCACTCTATGCCGAATAGAATCCAAGGTAACATGACAAAAACCTTAGGCCCCATTTATTTCGCAACTAATTAATTTCTAGGTATTATCCCGAAACAAACCGATTTTAGTTTTAAGGGGAACGTACTATTAGTTAACTTTTGGATACTGCCTCGTTCTCTGTGGTCTAATGGCAAAACATTCAATTTTATTAAGTAACAACATGAATCAAGTGACACCATTTTAAAGATCTTTCGGATATAATTTTTCACAAAATATAATTTTTTCGGAGTTTTGTAAAATCTTTATAAAACTTGGGTTTGGAACTGTTAAAAATTATGAAATAAATATTTGCAAGTGAGGTGATATTTCACGCCACAAAACATTATGAATGCTATCCACCACTCACCATATAAAAGAAAAACACTTCTGAAAGCATCACTATGATCAATTTAATTGTGCTGCCTCATTTAGCTAACGTTTAATAGAGTAAATTAGTGTCTTATCTGCAAATTTACACTTTCAAGTATGTAAATTGTACTTTGCAAGAAATCGCGTTAGGAAAACATTGATAATTCCAAAGTAACAACATTGTTGCAGGGCGAATTATTACATCTTTCAAATGACATAGTCACTTGTGATTTAATAATGTTGAATGTACTGCTACTACACCACAGGCGTGATGCTTAAATTTATCAATTTGGTGCTTTCAATTCTTCTGTACTATATGACTGTTGATGACGAGCATCAATTACAATTAGTAGTGTAAAGTATGACCTCACTTGAAAATTTTTATTTCATAATAATTAATAATTCCAAGCACGATTTTACCTAAAGTATTCCTAATACTTCGACAATGTAATAGTTTTCAAAATATGATCAAAATGCCTTTAAAATGTTTTGTCACTGTTTCATGTTGCTATTTAAGAAATTTGAACGTTTTGTCACTAGTCCATGGAGAATGGAATAGCGTTCGAAGATTAACTACAGTTGTTCATCTCCTTAAAATTAAAATTAACGTGTTTCGAGCCTTTTCCTAGAAATCTTACCCATTATTAGATAAACGTAGTTTCCGTTGGACTACTCTCTATATATCTTCACATTTGGAATAGAATGGAATCAGTCATTGCAGAAAGGGTAAATGTTACATTGATTTCCCTATACAAATGTACCATTTCTGCAATGACAGATTCAACTATGCAATTTAATTAAGACATCAACCTTACTTTTAAATACCGGTACATCTAATCTTCACCGATAACTTACATATGAAATTAAACGGCAATTCAACACATCAACACATGCTATGCAGTGAGCATTCGGAAGAAATTTAGCAAAGCTTGAATATCTGCAGCTCATGTTAAGTCATCATTTTAGTACTAAAAAGTTTTCATATCAACACATCGTCAATACACTGAGAGAGTTTCAGTTTGACTCAGAGAGAGAGAGTTCCTTTCTGCAGAATCGACCTTCGATTATCGCACGTGTTGTCCTTTCAAACAATGCGAACCATTCGAGACATTCTTTCAGAAGACGTGTAGCAGACTCAAAATGAACGTATCAACATGCACGGCAGTGCATTCAGCAAAGTTCTGCCTCACAAAATGTCAGCACTGTCGAAAGAAGAGTTTATGTCGAAATCGGCGATTTCGAGGTCGAGTAAGATAAAAGATGTTAAAGGTAGGAGTTAAGGAGATATGAATTTTCAAAGTTTAGGAGATATAGCAAACATGTGCAGGGTACAAAATTTCATATTCGTAGTATGGAGAATATTTGAGTTGTGGACCCCTGAAATCTGCATATTTTAGGCCAACTGATTCTTTCACTCACTCGCTGACATCATATTATTTAGGCGTTCGCAATAAGCTAGAAACATTAAATTTGCCACGAAGGTGAACAATGTTAAATAAGTAAAAGGGAAGTTCGACATTTTGAAAAAATCACTACCTTGGATTCAAAATGACCGCCAAATGTAAATTTTTAAAGAATATACAGCCTAAACGGCTGGAGCTAGATAAACGAAATTTGATATGAAGGTACATCACTAGTAGGTTAAGAAAATATTATAAAATATCTCCAAAGACGCCATCTTGGATCCAAAATGGCTGGCCCAAAAAACAATTTTCTACACCATTTCAGCTAGAGATACGAAATTTGGCATAAAGGGGTATTGTCAAAAGTAGTTTAGGGAAATATTACAAGATTTATTATTACAATATTGTATAAATATTGTTCATACACCTTCATATAAAATTTCGTTTCTCTAGCTTCAATAGATTAGAAATTGGGTTTTTGGGTGGCCATTTTGGATCCAAGTTAACGACTATTTCAACATGTTCTTATATTGTCGTGACCTAATTGTGATGGTACTCCTTCATATAAAATTTCGTTTCTCTAGCTCGAACGGTGTGGAAAAAGGTTTTTGGGTGGCCATTCTGAATCCAAGATGGTGAATTTTCCCACATTTTGTAATATTTTCCAAATCTACTCTTGATATCCCTTTAAGCCAAAGCCCAAGCCTTGATATCGATCTACCTTTAAGCCAAATTTTGTATTTCTAGCTCAAACGGTGTGGAAATTGGATTTTTGCGGTCCGCAATATTGGATTCAAGATGATGTCTTTAGAGACATTTGGTAATATTCTCGTACCCTATTAAAGATAATGTGCCTTTATACCAAATTTCCCTTCAGTAGCCCCAGCGATTTAGGCTGTGTATTCTATACAACAATGAGTTTGGAGGTCATTTTGCATCCAAAATGACGACTTTTTCAAAATGTTCGATTTTTTCCTTTATACAGTACTCTTCGTCATACACCGTCATACCAAATTTGGTGTTTCTACCTCCAGTAGTTTGGCTTGGGAATTTTGATGATCAGTGAGTGAGTGTCACGTCAGTCAGTGACCATGGGACTATATAGTATTGAATGAATGGATGGATTACCTCCAACTTTTTTTATTCGAAAATGCACTTAGACTCCTTGACTTCTGGGATCCACATACCTAAATCTACCCTGAAATTTTTGCAATAAGAATTTACGTTCTATGGAGAGGTAATATACAAAACATTAACTGCCCATCAGGTACCTAAATAAGGGATGGAATATTGGATGAAGTGTACAAAAAGTGTATTGTTTATATGATCCAGATGATCTCCAAATGGTTTCCATATGATCTCATTGACGGTCTCCTTGTAAGTCAAACAATGTGCGACTTGTATTTATAATCTTCATTTAAAGCATCCTTTTACTATACACGCTTCGTACCAATCTGTGCTTTCATTGCATTTCATTCGCGCGAGGAGGTGTCACCTTAAGCTTAGGGCTGCTTTTCTTGCAAGCGTGTATTGCTTGCAATTTGGGTGAGTAGCCAATTGAAACGCGTGTTACACGTAGAACACGCAATAAAACACATGTTTCAATTGGTTACTCACCTAAATCGCAAGCAGAGCCAGCAACGCACCCTTGCAAGGAAAGCAGGCCTTACTTTGTAAATCATTTGTGTGTGATTTCTTCAATTTTTAAGGAGAAATAACAAATATTAAAGTATCATGATTGTTACAAAACACAGAACAAATTATAGGAAGTAGAACTTTATAATGTTATGAAAATGTGATACTGGTAGGCTTTCCATTTTGTTCTAGCTAGGTTTGTGTCAACTGATACTTTTCAGTGATGCTTGCTCCAATGATGCTTGATCAAAATGATAAAATTGAAACTGCTGAGGAGGTAACTTGCACGTTTTTCATGTACTGTAGTAGTACCGTAACCTTCTTTTGTCCTGTTTGAACGTTCTTCCACTTACTTGCATTCATTGTTTTCCGTCTGATAAACACAGAGGAAAACAATAAATGTCTTTACCAGATGAAATTCTTCCTAAGTTGTTACGCCTCTTGTGTGACATGAGTTGTATGTAGTAGGTTACGTTTCTTATTGTAAATAAATATATCCGAGTCATATGTGTAAGGAATGGACTGTCAGTGAAATATGTAATTTAAATATGTTTCTATAGCATGTTTCTGAATTACTAGTCATATCCACAGGTATTGGAGAGTTATCCAGTAAGTTCAAAAAAGAATATTCTAAAACGAGTTACTTGTCATCTGCAAAGTAATTATCTTCAGCACACTAACTGGATAATTTGTTTATTTAAAATATATAAATTGCCAATTGGCTGCTAAATATGCGTCATAGAGATGAATCTGAAAACCAAACAATGCGAAACCTTCCTATCCAAAGGGTGTAGTCGGTTTATCTATATAATTTCCGCTTCACGCCTTGTGGTTAAATGGACAGAACAAATCGATTACATATAATTCCATCGCATGGTTCACGCTTAGCTACCCTGAAGTTATTTATTTTATTTTGAAAGTTTAGTAGAAATTCCTTGCATATTATCTGTAACTATCGACATCTATACGTAATATGGTTTCAACCTATCCTTTCGTTCCACCTTGGAATCATAAATGAAAATATTTCTCCACGTGATGAAGAGTGCTTTTAATGGAACACTTCAAAACCAAACTATGCGAAAACCAATACATTAATATACAGGCGTGCATATGATCCTGGCAGTACTGTTTTTAATGAACTTCCCTCCTCCCATTCCTTTTCACTATCTATTATTCTGTTAATTGCGTGCTTGTATGGAAATGAAACGCTCTTGTCATTACCAGAAAATGTGTTATATCTGCAGCTGTTCAATTACGTTTTTTCAATGAATCTACATGATGCAGCTAGTTAGAGAGGATATAATGAACTATACACGAACATACAAACGATTAAATTCCATTTAGTACACCTAACCTTTTCTGTTTAGAAATTTATCTACCGTACAAACTACACTACTTTAAAAGACCTTCAATATTAGCTTTGAGGATAGTGTATGTGTGCGGGGAGGGGGAGAAATTCCTACTCAAAGATTTTTATTTGGAAAATCGAGATGGACACTTTTGGCAGTGATCGTTGAAGATTAGTTGATACCGTTACGTAAGTGGTTAATACACTTGTCATAAATTTACAAAAAAAAACTACAACATGTACAAAATACTTAATTTTAAACATACTTAGTTACCACCTTGAACAACAGTCGGATAATTTATAATAAAAATCATCAATTTCAGATAACAAAGATAATAAACGAGGAATTGTGATAAAATTGTTAGTCGATATTAATCTTCAATTTAAAAATAAATAAAAAAGCATATATTTAACATATCTAAAAGAGTGTAACTTAATAATATCTTATGATCTCTTGTGCTAATTAATAGCACTGAAACTTGTAGACGTTTATATTGTCTGATGCGGTGACCTTCCAAATATACAGTATATTCATAGAACTCTGAGTAATTCGTCTTACAGTTTAGTTCACTAAGAAGCTTACTTTCCACGGATTTACCTGAAATATGTTTTCCTCATCACTCCACAAGATTATCATCAAGGAAATCCTTGTTGAACAAGGGCTTGAAAACGCAAACTTCCTAACTTTTCATAAGTTAGGAACTACAACTATACGAAAGAAATTAGCCTAATTTCAGTGAGTTGAGAAATCTATGGTTTGAAGTAATCATTAGCACCTTCAAGAATTGTACCTTTTTAATTCCTCACTAAAGCTTTTACAATTTCTACAAGGTTGTCAAAATTCACTTCGTCTTTGAAGCTTAAGAAACATAATTTCAAAAGGGGTTACCACTTAAACTTATTCCATAACTATATAGATTAAAATTCTTCGGTAAAATTAGTATATTTATATAATTAATATCTCCCTACAGAATTTGAGCCCAAACTAAAACCCGATTTCTTTTTTAAACACTTTTCGAGTTTTTCGTTTGTCACTGACGTTACATAATGAACATCGGATTACTATTTTACTTTTAAATAAGAAATGCAATTTACTGGCACTTTTAGATTCAATATGTAGCCTTTATAAACATAGGCTTTTCTCTTGACAATGAAGTAAAATAGCTTATCTGTTTATATAAACATGCTACTAACTTTGAAAACAGAAATAAGACTTCAGTAGTCTACATTTTACCATCATAGAAGTGTGAAAATAGTTTTTTTTTTTTTTTCAAGAATTCATCTGGATAATAACATTTGGACTTTTATCACACTTGTTACACCAAAGAAAAATACTTTTCTTTTAAAATAAAAATTACTGATTTTTTCATTTTTCCTGGAATGGCTGTACTGTAATCAATATGTACGCAGTGCATGAGCCAAGTTCTTCACGTCAGAAAACGTCAGCACTGCCAGAAGCATGTTATACAGGAACAAGAGTTTATGGCAAAATCGACGATTTGGGGGCCCCGTAAGAAAAAAGATGTTAAAGATAGGAATATGAGCTTTTGCCGTTAAGGAGATATAGTAAATATGTGCAGATGTACAAAATTTCATATTCGTATCTCAAACTATGTTCTAGTTGTGGACCCCTGAAATTGCACATTTTAGGCTAACTGACACTCACTGACTGACTGACTCACTCATCATATTGTTTAGGGTGTTTGGAGTAAGCTAGAAACATGAAATTTGGTATGAAGGTAGAAGATGATAAGTAGATAAAGGAAAAAATCCGACATTTTGAAAAGGTCGCCATCTTGAATTCAAAATGGCCGCCAAACCTAACATTTCAAAGAATACACAGCCTAAACGACTAAAGCTAGAACAGTGAAATTTGGTATGAAACTACATCATTAATAGCAAATGAAAAAAAAAATGAAAAAGTCGCCATCTTGGATTCAAAATGGCCGCCAACCCTAAAATTTTAAAGAATACACAGCCTAAACGGCTGGCGCTAGAATAACAAAATTTAGTTTGACAGTACAATATTATTAGTAGATTATGAAAATATTACAAAATATCTCTAAAGACGCCATCTTGGATCCAAAATGGCGGACGTTATAAATCCATTTTCCACACTGCTTGAGATAGATACGAAATTTGGCATAATGATGTAATATCGAAAGTAGTTTAGGAAAACATAACAACGTTTAAAAAAGTCACCACCTTTGATTCAAAATGGCAGCTGAAATACCATTTTTCACATCGTTAGAGATAGAGAAATGAAATTTGGTATGACAGTGTGTCATCACGAGTATGTCACGAAAATATAAGAAAATGTTAAAAATGTGTCCATCTTTTATCCAAAATGCCAGCCTAAGCCCCACTTTATAACGACTGAAGCTAGAGAAACGAAATTTGGTATGAAGGTGTACCATTACGAGTAGGTTAGAATAAATTTGGCTCGTCTCCCCTACGAGGATGCAGTTATCAGCGGGAGCCTGATTGCGATAAAGGGGTGCGCCCCAGCGAGGCCATCTTGGAATTCTAGAGACAGCGCCCCAATGAGGCGAAGCGAGCATATAAATTACACAAGTGTAAAAAGCTGCGAAACACGAGCAAAAGCACCAGGGGTGCAAAATGTCCAGTCAACTCCTTCAATCTTAAAAAGTGGTGAAATGGAATATGGATGATCCTAGTTCCTCGCGCCAACTTCCAATACTCCTGCGTGTCCCACCAAGTTTTACTCGTCACAAACGTTAGCACTGCCAGGAGCATGTTATACAGGCAGAATGGGGAAGTTTCTACTCAGGCGTGCAAAAGGCCAGACGGAAGAATAGAGAACAAAAATAGCTGCTACAGACAAAGATTGTTCTATGACAGTCGGAATGCAGAGATAGAGATGAACAAACATAATTAGGTTTTAATTACGACTATTAAAGTCTAAATTTTGGATGCTGGAGTATGATATGTGACTACTAGTAGGATATGTCACTACACTGTATGATATGTGTCCATTGCATTGGCGCGGAATTGAATCTGAAAGTTAATTGGTTGAGTTAAAAAAAACTTTAGATATCTCAGGTTCAGGTTGGTCTATCGCCTGCATAAATAAATGTGTATATAAGGAAGCAACTCCATCGACAGATAACAATTATAACCAAATGGTAAGAAACTGGTTAAAGACCAAATTATTCACCGATCACTCTGCATGAAGAAATCTATCGCAAAACGTCTGGTTACGTTGGCCAAGAGGGAAAATACGCAATAGTGGATCTGTAAGCTTTGTGTTGGAAGTACAAAATCAAATTAATCTGATCAGTGCATCTTGCGATTGGTTTCTTTGCTTCAGTCACGGTAGTTGACGAAGAGTCCAAGATTCACTGCGCTGCAACACAACAAATTGTTATCATCTTTTGTTCTGCAAATACGAAGATATCTTCCTTTAAGTTAGTCGTTCATTCGTCAGTTCCCACCTGCAAGACGCTGGCCTTGTCGATAGAAGTTACCGAAAAGGGAGACAGAGAGAGAGACAAAGAGTGAGAGAGAGAGACTTGCCAACTAATTGATGGAGGTCCTTCCGGCACTTAAACAGCAACTTGTGACGTTACTCGGCTTTGACTCTGGAAACAGGTGTCCCTCTTGTATGCCATTCGACGCGAATGTTATTAAATGGTTAACCAACGTTTGAACATTGACACGTGTGACAGAAATAAAAGAGGAAAATATTGACTAACAGTAAACTTTCATTACATTCGGTTTTGTTTTTACATTTAATTCAATTAATGTAGTATTTTTAAAAGTAGAAGTTATAGTTCATTGTATCAGCATTTTAAGATACTGGTCTCTGTAATTCTTCCTTGAAATAGTCTACATGATGATTACATTAACTCAAGTTACAAAGCGGAACGGGAACAATGCTGTTACCACCGATACAATCAATTTTACCTTATGAAGTTACCATGTTACAACTTGCAGAATAACGGGGGTAAGGAATTGTGGATCAGTCCATGTGAAATCGTTCAGCATGGTTGATTCACCTCCTCCAAAAATTTTATATTTTAATATTTATATCCTTTTACAAGAATAGTTCAAAACGGGTATACTTTTATTTTTATCCTCACCGATTAAATAATGACGATCATTTTTGTCTTGCGGCCCATGCCAAAATTTGTGCTTGAAGACGTATACGGAAAATGTTACATCTGCGAATTGGTTTACCATAGGATATTCAAACAAAACCCATTTTTTTCTGTAAAGACTGCTTGATAATTTTTGCCCTTTGTATAAAAAGCCTAAAACATAATCGAACTTGTCAAAATGGTATTCAAATGTAATTATCAAAATAGAAAAAAAATCCTGTTTTCAGGGTGCTGTTTGACACGGAAGGAGTTTAATACTTTTTACACACCATTACATAGTAAAGTATATTGAAGATGTATAGAATATGAAGGCTGAAAAATAGTTCCTTATTTTTTATGAATTTTTAAAATTCCAAAAATTTGTATTTCATGAATATCGGAGGCTCGATTTCCTTGGTACGACAAAATATAAAAATATTTTTTTTTTCACCTTGTTATGCATTTACATAAGCAGAATATACGATAAAAATTTCAATTGTGATATTTGAGTTTGAATAGAGTTGCAGATTTGCAAAATGGGGATGAATAATGCTCGTGCGTGTTTTGGTAAATTTGTTGTATACCACCAGTGCCAAAAAGAGATGTGAATACCTAATAAAGATGCGATAGGCATATGACATGAATCCTACAACATTTTTTGCGTATCTTTCTTTGGCACTCTGCTGGTAATACAACATACTTTCCAAAGTATGCACTAGGATTATTGATCCCCATCTTGCAGCTCTGTAACTCCGTTCAAACTCAAATAGCACTACTGAAAATCTCCTTCTACAAATAAATAATCTGTGAAAAGATAAATATTTTACCTGGTATCTCACTACAGATATTGGGTCTTCAATTTTCGTACCAAAGTGCGCACGAGCAATATTCATCCCCAAATATAAAATCTGTAACTCCATTCAAACTCAATACCAAATTTAAAATCTTTATCATATATTCTGTTTATGTAAATGCATAAGGTGAAAGAATTAGATTTCTATATTTTGTTCCACCCAAGATATTAGGTGTCCAAAATTCATGAAATGGAATTTTAGGGTTCTCACCCAGAGGACTAAAATTTTCAAGGAGATTTTAAAGAAAGAAATGTGTATTGTTTTGAATGTCTTATGATAAATCAGTCTGCAGTTATTACACTTTTCGTAAACGTCTTCAAACACAAATTTAGTCATGCCATGTCAGACAAAAATGGCTCTTATAAATAAATCGGTTGGGATAAGTGGTTGGAGTATCCCTTTTGAACTACTCTAATATAATGAATACAAATATTAAAAAGTAAACGATTTGAAAGAGGTGCTAAACGACTTCAGATGGGCTGGGCCTTGTGCTATTTCCACTCATACAATTAATCTTATCTTATATTATGAAGGTACCATGTTACAACTTACAGAATATGAACACAGATCCATGTCAAAGTTGATTGTCGTTCTCGTCAGTAATTATTGTAACCACCGCTTCATTGAATTCAGTCATACACAGGACTGCTGCATCTGGACAGTCAGATTGGCAATGAATGGTCTTTACTGATTGCGGATAAGCCCAGAGCCTGCGTCCAATTATATCCCACACATACTTAAAGGATGAATTATCTGGAAATTTTCTGATCAGAGTAACATATTCAGGTTTTGAAGAGTATAGCAAAATAAGAACGAGTTTCATGAATGAGAGCATAACGGATGTTCGCCGTCATGGTGTTCACGATTACAAAGAGAATGGTCCTGTTATCATAGGAAGTCCCTCAATGCATTAATGCCTTGGACTGGTCGATAACGAGTATAACTTGCTAGAAGACGGTCAAAACCAATACATCACAGGATATCTCAGCACTAAAAAATGCTGGGGTACCAGGAAAAATATCGGTATTGTTAATTTTTTTTTAAAAGAATTATCGCAACGAAACAATGGGGTCATATTTACGATATATCACGTTTCAGAAATGTTTATAAAAGTTGATTAAGCATTGTTAATTGAGTATTATTAAATTTCCAATATTTTTAGCCATATTACTGTCACTGTCAGGCAGGAAAAAACACAAATTATTGTTGATTTAAGCTTATTCAAACATTAATTTCTTGCGCGTACGTACACGTTTACCCTACTACTTGTTACGGGATTAAGAAAGAAAATTAGGTCGCCATATTTATCTCAACAATAACATAAAAGAATGCAAAGTTACTGCAAATGCACCAACCTTGACCTTTATGATGAGTTCTTGATGATATTTTTGATGATGTGATGATGATCGATATAATAACATTAATACTTAAATGTATGAAGATATTTATACAGATATTTATATTTTAGGACTTAGTTCCTTACTTACTGAGATCGTGTTATAATTGTATTTGTCAGCGCCAGAACAAAGAAAATTCACGCAAGTGGCGTGGGAAAGTCTACTTTGTATGTCTGTTTAGAAGTTCTTGCAAGGTCACACTCTGTTCGACGTAATATACGTCGACAGCTTCGATACTTGCTTCCAAATTCCATACTTTAGTCATTTCATTAAAAGAAGTTAGTATTATCTTACTGACCAGCAGGAAAGTATTCTAGTCCCAACCTGGACTCAAACCCATGTTACATCCGCGTTGATTTAGAACGCCTTAACCATGAGCTATTTTTACAGTTGAGAAGATATTGTCAAAATTTGACTTATTAAACACAACCAGATTGAATCACGCCAAGTGAACCATAGTTAAACAAACTTATCGCTTGTGTTACGAATTGTATTTATTTCTGTCTGCCCAGTTGTTTTCGTAAGAGAACAAGCTTGTGGTTGCTTCTTCCAGGTTTTGCGGTTAGTCTTTCTTCCAGAGATTCTCGTTGGAATCCACAATATATATTTTTTACATGTAAAAGAAGTATAGCAACACACTTTCTTAAAACAGGCTTTCTTATCGATGAAAAATTCTTTCTGAAAATTATTATTAGCATTTCTTCCCATATGTTACACGAAAAACTGGAACTTATGTAATTGGATCATTCCATGACAAATCATCCAATTCTAGATAAATTGGTTGCATCATTACTTAAGAAACTTTTTATGGTTAGACTGTATTTCTAACATGGCGGGTGCTGTTTTTTTACTCCCGTGGACATGTACGGAAACCTGAATATCTTATAAACCAGACGATCTTGAGAGTTGAAACAAAAAATGTTGTGTAACTCTTGAAGTGTTCTTTGAAGATGTGGAATTACTTTTTCTGAAAATCAATCCCTTTATTCAACAACATATTAGGTTGAAATATGAATAACGAATTGTATAAAATTAGATTCTAAACCAATTTTTGGTGGTAAAGGATTTTAATAAAACGTTACAACCGGGTGTCGGGACGCAAAAAAAATGCTGGGCCGAAATCACATCCCTTTTTTCTACGGAAGGTTCGAACATAGCCTTTGGCGAAAAATACTGGATTTCTGGCTTAAATATTTCAGATGTGTCTCATGAAAAAATCTTAAATTTAGTGTCCAAGAGACCCAACTTACAGTAGAAATTGAAACTTTTATTTTTAGATGGTTTGTCCAGAACAAGCGCATTTTCTTTGCCTTACCATGCAAATGCGAATGTGGTATTTTTACGAAAGCCACCCTGTTTTTGGGAAGAAGTTCAATATAAGACTCCAATTGCTTTTGTGATGTTTAGAATTATCAACAGGATGACTGTATACAAGACACTGTGGCGTTAAATCACACAACATTTTTGCTCCAGGGGTTCAAACATGGACCTTTGCTAAACATGCTGGATTTCGGGCTACAATATATCAATGGACCATCATAAAAGTCTGAAATTGGTCTCCAGTAACTGCTCAAATCACAGTAAAAATGATATTTTTTTTCGAGTGGTTTGGTCAAGGAAAGATTGTTCATGAGAGTTAAAATTGCGTCTTTCAAGTAGGATACTCATATGAGCTACATATACAGAATATAATATACTTGCAATGACCAAATCATTTAGAAATAAAAGTTGCAATTTTGGTAATGAGCTCACCACAAACAAGGCTTCCATGATAATAAATTTCAGCTTTATTTTTCATTAAGACCAATCTGAAATTTTAACCCGAATTCCGGCATTTTTCGACGAAGTATCATGTTTAAACCCCCGTAGAAATGAAGCGATGTAATTCAACCCAACGATTTCTTTTATTAGGTCTAAACATTTTAAATGATTATATTCGACTGCTTCACAGAATAAATGATGGTCCTTGTGAAGATACCACATTTGCGTTTGCATAGTATGGCGACGGAGTAAATACACTTGCACTGACTAAACCACTTCGAAACAAATATTGGAATTTTAGCTGTGAGTTGAGCACATACAAAGCTACTTCAACACCAAATTTTAGATTTTTTTCATGAGGGGTCATCTAACAAGTAAACTTTCATTGCCCAGCAATCGGGGATCTAGACATGGTAAATATGTTCTGAAAGTACAAACCCAGAATAGATAAATGTGGAATCCTAGCGGCAGACCTAAAAGGGTATAGAAGTTATGAAGGTTGGAAAGGAGGAGCCAGACGCAACAATAATCTACTATTTCGTAGCGTTGTTACGTAACACATATGCAGTGTAACTTCCAAATCACCATTCACAAGGTCGGACCGTGGATAAGTTGTTAAGGCGTCGGTTTGTTGAGTGAAAAAACCCGGCTTCGAATAACGGCCAGGTCAAGATATTTTTTTTTTCTAAACACATTTCTATCTGTTTATATTTATTATTAATAATTGCTTTCTTGCATTTTTCGCACATCATCTTAGATTAGTTACCATGGGTTAGAGTAGGTTTCCTAAGGTCAGGTTCGGTTATGTATCTTTACAACTTCGTTTCTTTCTTTCAAAATGCATTTCTATCTGTTCACATTTATTATTAATAATTGTTTTCTTGCATTTTTACTGACCATGGGTTAGCTGAGGTTAGGTAAGGTCAAGTTCGTACAAACATGGGGCTCAGCCCCCGGAACCTGTCATTACCTAACCTCCGCTAACCCATGGTCACTAAAAATCTAAGAAATTATTAATAATAAATGTGAACGGATAGGAAGGTATTTTGAAAGAAAGAAATGAAAGCGTAAAGATACATAACCGAACCTGACCTTATGAAACCTACCCTAACCAACGGTCACTAATCTTATATAATGTACGAAAAATGCAGAAAGCATTTATTAATAATAAATATAAACAGATAGAGATGTGTTTAGAAAAAAAATATTTGCCTGGCCGGGATTCGAACCCGGCTTCTTTCACTCAACAAACCGACGCCTTAACAACTTTTTTTATAAAACTCGTTTATTTAACTTTCATAGTACATTGCGTTTATTTATACGATTGGGACCATTTATATTTCGTTTACCTTTTTTAACCTACTTACGGACAACACAGTTAAAATCACATCCATGCCCGAGGCGGGATTCGAACCCGCGATCCCGAAGGCGCTAGACTACCGCACTAGCCCGCACGACCACCTGGATCGGCACTTATCCACGGTCCGACCTTGTGAATGGTGATTTGGAAGTTGTATTTACACTGCATATGTGTTATGTAACAACGCTACGAAATAGTGGATTATTGTTGAGACCGGCTCCTCCTTTTCAACCCTCATAACTTCTATACCCTTTGCTGTCTGCCGCTAGGATTCCATATTTATACTATTCTGAGTGTGTACTTTCAGGACATATTTACCATGTCTAAATCTCTAATTGTTAGGAAAGAACGTTTACTTGTGACATATTCAAGCCATAAATCCGACGTTTTTCGCCAATGCCATGTTTGAGTCACCGTAGCAAAAAAGGGTGTGATTGTTTTTTGCGTCCAGAAACCCAGTTGGTAGATCTAACTATTACAAAAATGTGCAACCTTTTATTAGACTCCTTTACTACCACAAAATTAGTTTAAAAATATAATATTATACAATTCATTATGCTTTTTACAACCTATTTTTTTGAATAAAGTAATTTATCTTGAGAAAAGGTGATTTCAAATCTTCAAAGTACCCTTCAAGAGCTACACAAGTTTTTGTTTCAGCTGTGCAGTTCGTCTGGTTTTTAAGTAATTCAGGTTTCCGTACCTATCTACGGGAGTAAAAACATATGAGACTGTCCGTTTCAGAATATAATGGAGGCCGCCAACTTGCATGCGTCACTATTGGCTTGTTACGTAATACGTGCACTATAAATACAACGACCAAACCACCGTTCACTATTTCCTATCGTAAGGCAGAGTAAAAAAAACGGGTTCGAATTCCGGTGAGAGCAACATTTTTTCGTTTGTCCTTTCAAAATCTATTTCTATATGTTCATATGAATAATAATAATTGTTTTCTTGTATTTTTCGTAGATTATCATTCTTTAGTTACCATGGATTAGCTTAGCGGAGGTTAGGTAGGGTTAGGTGCAGTCATGTATCGTAGATGCGGAAAGTTTTTCGCGTAAAGTATGAGAAGAAATGCTAATAATACTTAATTCTAATAATAATAATTTTCCCAAACGAATTTCCATCAATAAGAAGAACTGCCTTAACAAAGTGAATCGTTATACTCCTTTTACACTTATAAAAATGTATATTGTGGATTTAAACGAGAATCTCTGGAAGAAAGACTAAGTGCAAAACCTAGAAAAAGCAACCACAGGCTTGTTCTCTTAAAACAAGTGAGCAGTCGGAAATAAATATTTCCTTACACAAGCGAAAAGTTTGTTTAACTATGGTTCAGTTGGCGTGACTCAATCTGGTGGTGTTTTAAAAATATACCTGTATGAGAATGATGCGCTGGCTGCGAAATGCAAGTCATTGGACAATCGAGAGATTAATAAGTATGTGTGTAATTGTAGTACATCAATGAAATTGCTTCATGATCAATATAATTTTCCCTCGCATTTTCCTTTCTTAGATCTTATAGTGTTTGTCTCTTCCTCTAGTTCTCTTTCTCTCTGTTTTGTTCGGTTATGTGTGTATGTGTAAATTCTCTCTCTCCCGCTCTGTCCTTCTTTCTGTGTTTGTGTATGAACAAAACAAGTTCTCTTTGCATTGCGTAATGATGATTCCTGCATGATGCCCATATTATTATTTTCCTTTTCTTTGCATTAATTTCTATCTCTTAGAACTTAACGTGATTGAAATTTCTGCCTATCTATCTCGTGGTTCTCTAAATGAAGCTCAACGACTCATACTTTCTTCCTCCAAATGGATGAATATCAATGTTTTGGCGCATATTTGTACTGTCATGTTGGTTGTCTAACTATTAGGCGTACAGTGAAACAATTCTCATGGAGGAAAGAGGTAGTATTTCTTATAATTCCAACCTCCACTTCTTATTGTGACTATACAATGGCGCTGCAAGCGTATTCTGTAGGTTTTGATCTTGTAACCTTAATCAGTGGAATACATCACGTAGAGCTATCCGCTGTCCAACATACGTTCACCTGATTATGGCTTCTTATTGGTGCCAGGGTTTCATTTTCTGTCAGTGTATTAGATTGACTGAATGCAGATTTTAACAGAACGTACAGGTGAAAGATTTTGTTTAGACGTACCTGTCCAGATCTGGATTGTCTATTTTTCTCTACAAACTAGAAAGGCTTCAAATCAACTTCATATATCTACATGACACCTGCTCCTCTTCCTGCCACTCATTATATTCTTCCATAGTCTGTCTGGCTTCAGGGCTGATTACCAACGTTGACAATTCGTCACCCTCCAGTAGCGTCAGTGAAAAATTAGGGTAGCGGACTACATTCAGATGTTGAATGTTACCAATTTGAAATGTATTCTCATCCCACAGTTTATACAGAATTATGAACATTCCTGGTGTTATTTTATGGTTAATTCTGAAGACTGAGATGTATTTACTGCTACGATTTTTCAATGTTAACAAAAATGAAGATCTGATTTGCAAAACATACCAAGTCCACTTTTGTCCTATTTTCATTTTTCTGTTCGTTCGGCATCTATATTGCACTGCCATAATATTACATCCTAACTTCAACTAAAAAAAAATTCTCTAATAGAAAATAATTTCGGCTGAATAGAATAACATCCCAAGCCATTGAACTGCTTTTGTTCTTCCTTAAAACTAGGGATATTTTGTAATTCAGGTCTTCAAATGTCACAAACGAAAACAAGAAACTGAATCCTATTATAATTTCGCTGAGCTTAGTAGTAAAGAGTTGGAAACGCAGGAACTTTGATGGCTTTTTTTGTGCACGACGGGTTTCGCGCCTGACAATGTTGGAATCGTATTACATTGGCAGGCAAAATTGTGAGCCTTGCATTTTTACATTAAAGATGCTAGAAAGAAATTTTAGTTTTTCTTCTTGTGCACAACATTGAAGTTTTATTTAAACGTTCTTTGTATGTGTTTTTACCAAATTCTACTAATTTAAGTTAAATGTTGACTTCAAAAAGTCTAGAGCTTTTTGACAAATTGCCAAAAACAGCGTACTGAAATTACTCGTTTTTTAAATATGTTTTTATTTAAGATTACAATGTCTACCATACGTGACGCTCAAATATGTCTTATTAAAGCCCATTGGAATTATTAAATGTCTACACTTCCCTGAAATCCCAGATAACTTTTACGTGTTAACTGAATACTTTCCTTTTTTGAAGCAGACAAAATTCCTGCAATGAAAGCGGTATGAATCACTTTCGAAAATTGAGGCGTATGTGCGAACGAAAGTCTATGTGTCATGTTAAAAGATACACGGAGAAAAATCTATCCCTAAATTTTAAGTAAACAGGGTGAGTTAAGGGTTTCTTATGCGGCCGTCAACAAAACATCTGGTACTACGAACTGTACAAGAGCCAACTTGTATGGTACATGCAGCGAAAAACAAATGATAAAAAGGGATATACTTAACGCAGCTAAATATAGAGCAACAGATACTGAACAATATAGTACAATGAACTGAACAATATTTGATTGAACTCCTATAAAACATGTCTGTTGGGAGTTACTATTCTATTATGCAAACTGTTACTAAACATTCCAGTAACAGACACCAAATGCGTAATGAGGAGAACCTAACTGAGTGGTTATAGTTGCTGCTTGCAGTCATACACCCAGTGTATATTCACAGAATGTCTTGGAAACTGGCAGCCAGTTTGTTTGAGAAATGTCGTCCACCCGAAGAGTAAAGTAAACGTCATTATGATACTCTTGAGGTGTTTCACTTCTGTAAAATCACGAATCAGTCTTCTTCATAGCTCTATTCTAACACAGGATCAATTATTTAAATTTCCAAGTTTCAAATAATTAAAGTCTACATAAATGTGTTTACTCCAGAAACTGTTTCCGTAACATAAAAGGACTAGTAAAATGTCCTACGTTCAACAGAAGAAACGCTGGAACAGGGGTAGAGTATTGGACAAGAAGGTGAAGAAGCAAATCTAAAGGTCGTGAGTTCGAACCCCATTCCGGACCTCTGTTTTTTTCAATAGTCAATACTGTTTTACTATATGTGTCCAGTAACAGGCACTATAACGTCTGGTACACTGCTTACTGAGCATATAGTTTCCGTTCACTAAATACCTTTGACTAAATTTTATGTTTAGTTGCCGTAGCCGTATGTTCGGCAGGTTCATCTGCAAATGAACATTTGACTGTCTGTAACTGAATGTTCAGTGAATTTTTCTCCCCGTGCAGTACATAGACTTTTGTTCGCGCCTACGCCTCAATTGTAAATTATAAATTAATAAATTTGCACCATTGCGACAGAGAGAAAAGGTAACAAAACTATAAGACTGAAAATAAGAATTAAATCCACCTATATTATTACTGTGCACGGCATCTCTATCATTCTCGATTTTCATTAGTCCGCATCCACTATACAGACCTGATTTTGAACCACCGTATTTATATTCTACCATTTCTTCCATATCTTGTGTACTCAAGTTTCTCTTCTCAATCGCCTGATTTTGAACCTAATACTAATGCGCATTCAACGCCACTTAGCTACTTGTGGACATTTATTTTATTACAAATAATCATTTTAAGATAAGAGACTTAACAAACGTTGCGGCACCGCAGATGCCTGCTTTAAGAGGAAGTATTGCATGCACTATAATTCAGACAAACTTTATCGTGTTTTAATCTAAATAATTTTTGTGAAAGTGGAAACCAGACTTCGTGGCCAAACGCTTTGCCGATTATGATGTCAATAGGTTGTACCTACGTAATATGATCTGAAGAATGAAGGAAGTAGACGAACATGGTGATCACAAAAAATTATAAAAATGTAACAGCCAACAAACTTTGCTTAGTGAGTGAAATTTCGTAAAATTGAACACCTTCTCATGTCAAAGAAGACCGTTTATACAATGAATTTATATATTCTTTGCAGACGACTTTCTATTTATTCTACGGTATTAACATATGTACGCCTCAAGACCAGAAAATTTCCCTTATATCTCCACTATCGCTTTAATGTGTTGATCTTTTTCATTGGCAGTTGCAGTGGATGAGAAAACTCGGTCGCCAATTCTATTACAGAACTCTAAAGCTGATGTGCTTTATGGCTTGGAAAACGAGCACTTATCGTTTTAGTCGGATTAACGCGCAACACATTTCATGGCAGTAAGATCCAATCTTCTGTCTTGGCTTTTCACTGAGCTGTGCGGGAAGCATATCCAGACATTAATCAACAACTGTTCTCAAATACAATAATTACTTTTTTTTTGTAGTTTACCCAAAAGCTTTATAAGAACTGTCTGGGTGTAATATTGATTTTCTTCACTACAGATTCTATTACATAAGCTGTTCTTAATTCCTTAGTGATATTATAAATGCCCTAAAAACAGATTCTGGTATCTGAATCACTTGAAAGAATTTAAGGATGTATCAAAGGCCATGTGTTTTTATCCTTAGTTTGTAAAGAACATAATATTTAAGGTTCAAATATAACTGGGGAAACAATAAACAGATATACCTGACCGTAACATAAAAATGTAATACTGTTGAAACGTTAGAGCAATTTGTCAAGAAAGAGAATAATAGTCAGGTTATATTTCTCCAGAGGGCGGTAGTTTAGCTAAAATGGAGAATAGTAAAGTAACAAATGGAAAGAACTGTCAATACCTCTCATTTGGCTTCTAAAAAGTAAGTCACGTGAAACTTGACATTTATAGTACACTCCGAATCATAGAAAATGACCGGTGTAAAATTTTCAAAGTTAGAAAACTGGTACCATTGCACAAATATGGCAACACTGAATCAATATTACTTGACAAGCAGATGAAGTGGATCGCTTATGATGAATCTGTAGGCTGATGGTTCCGTACGAACATATTACAGTTCAATTTTACGAATTAATAGTGTCTACTAGTATGGTTATTATACTATTGGTTGCAAGAAAATTTGTCAGTAAATCTGGATTGGAAATTAATTATTTATGTAAATTTGATCAACTTAAGTGCTCCAAATTTTCATTAACGGTAACAAATTCTTGATTATTGAAGCGACTTGGTCATTGACTTACTTCTTTCGTCAGTCCAGTGAGTACGAATTATAGGGGCTCTTTCGATACTTGAGTTGGGCACTGGAATAGCAAAATTCAAATACTTAAAAAAAAGTGTACTGATTTTTAATATGGTTCCAACAAAAAGGAGAGTATTTCAACATATTTAGAAAAGAAGAGAGGAGAGGATGAAAAGATGAAAAATTATATTCAAAGCAATATAGAAACCCAACAGCGATGCATAAAAATTCTGCACACGCACCACAGACGAAGTGAAATGTATGGAGAAATCTTGAGAGTCACGAAATTATGTAACAGTGAATAAGGATTAAAATGGGAGGTAAGACAAATCAGGATATTGGTTAGAGGAATGGATATACAAAGGGGAAATTACCATAATGTGGAAATAAGTAAGATCCAAAAATAAAATGAAAATATAAGTGAAATCAGCAAATTGATCGAAAAATAATTGACTTGATAACAGGGATACCTGCTTGAGAGGAACATCTAAACAGGTACAAAGATTATATCGAAACCCTACATAAAATTATTCAACAAATTCAACGAACGTGACTAAAGAGACTTGTGATATGTTATATACGAAATATATGTACATGTAGTAAATCTTACGTTAGTCAGACGAAAAGAAAAATCAAAAGAAAAGTAAAGGGACATATCACAAACAGCAAAACAAACGGACTGTTCAGAATTGTTACATGTACTAGAAGAAGGACACCACAACATGCGATATAAAAAATCGAAACAGTCAGAACACAGGAAGAACTAAACGGAATATTTTGGAAGTCGCATACATCATAAAAGGAGGAGACAATAAGAAAACGTGGAACATAAGGGAACGATAGTGGTGGTTGATAAGGAAATAACGGATTGAAAGGATATCTCGAAAACAGTAACTGGCAGCACTGGAAAATCGCATTATTGTATGTATATGTATAGAACTAAAATAATTTAAATAAGGTAGTGTACGGATAAGGGAATTCCAGCGAGGGAGCAAAATATTCTGCGAAATAGATATTTTTTCATTTATGAGGTGTGTTTTATTTGATTTACGTTTTATTAAGAGAGTTATTTCCTCAACTTTATAGTATTTGTTCTAGCTATAACTGTTGTATCAAAGTGAATGTATGAGAAGACATTTGATAACAAGGCTGTGTCACAAATAATCAAAACGCTGGCTTCAGCAGAAGATGCCTGAAGTTGATAACTAAAATCAATTTAGTCATCAAAACATTTATGAATTCTCTACAGTACAGAAATCTTTTGTAAGAGAATATTTCTTAATGTTTGATTTGTATGTTGGTTGCCCAAAAGAACTAAACTTCTCACTTGTGTTTTATCACCAGAAACCTTTTGTACCAACTTTCTTCGGAATGAGTTTAGCACTAGATTCGGTTTGACTACATTAGATTTTTTGCTTTAATATTATTTGTTTCACAAAATAGGTATAATACAAAAAAGGATTTTGATTTTAGGCAAGCTTAGAGTTCATTGTTGAAAAATATATTTCCTCTATAATCTAAGTTCTGTATATACACATGAATATTCCACCTTGGAGAATATTTCCGCCACTATCATTCATACTAAAAACTTCCCTCAAATTCTGATGTGCTCATTATTCTTTAAAGTAGATTCCATCCACACGCACAAGAAATGAATATGAATGAACAGTGAAGCATAAAATATTCATATGTTTAAAACGATTCTTCCTTTCTTAAATGTGTGTACACATTTTATTTATGATAGTATCCTTGTCATAGCTTACGACATCATTTTACCATATTTTATTACCATACCAAATTCTTCAATATATATTCAACAGCGAAAGATAAAACTTGAACATAAGCCATACTCTGTACTCTGTAGTACAATCCGTAAAGTTCCACTTAGAAAATTTAGGATTCAAATTATTGTGCTTACATTGGCAGAAATTATTTAATACTAATATTTAAGCCTATTTACGCCAGGTATTTTCCAAGCTGTCATTGACGAATGAATATGGTTGTCACAACGACAAAATAACATTTCGGCAACGTACCGGTTGTAATTTTGCCAAACTTGCTACAATCTTTTCACGTCAAACTTGCTACAAACCTTTCAGGACAAACTTGCTAGAAACATTGTTTTTAGAAACGTTGGTAGACCAACATCGAGCTTGAGGCGAGAAAAGATTTCAGTCTCCAATGCGATTCGAACTCACGACCTTCAGATTTATTTTATGTACGCCACTCTACCGCTTACTCCACCGGTCCTTCTGCTGAATAAAGTACATTTTTACTAGTCATTTTATGTTAGAAAAACAATTTATAGAATAAAGGCATTTATGAAAACTTTAATTCCAAACTGGGAAAGCTTATATTGATCCTGTGTTAGATCAGAGTTATGAAGATGGTTGATTTATGATTTTTCACAAACGAGTAGCCTCAAGAGTAATATAATGATGTGTACTTTACTGTTCGAGTCAATGACATTTCTCAAACAAACTGGCTGCCAATTTCACAGATAGTAGGCTAGTTTAAATCAAGTTTCGACTAACATTGATTTTCCTTACAGTGATAAACTAACATTGATGTTTCCTGTTGGATTACTAACTGGAACACTAGCTTTTTAAAAAATTCTTTTTAACAACTTCTTTCTGTTTGTACTTATAAAAATCCCGCACCCCATCATTTCCTTCCTTTTGTATTTTACATTTGACACAATTTTCAAAATTGTATGCATTCCCCGAAAATAAATTAAACAATTCAAGTTAGATAATTATTCTTTTCTTTCATTATACACAATACAAAGATCAAAAACGCAACATGTCATCGACCCAAGCAGTAAAGTGTACATATCATTATGATTTGCCTAAAATGGCTCGCTTGCAAAAAATCTACGAAGCAGGCTTCATAGCTCTAAAACAGGATCAATGAGCTTCCACAGTTAAGATTTTCAGTATATTTTTCAGTGCATTTACTTAAGAAACTGTCTTTGCAACATAAAAGGACTAGTCAATTGAAGATAGGAGTGGCGCGATATAACAGTCGGTAGAGTGGTCGACTACAAACAAAACCTAAGATCGTAGCTTCAAGCTTCAATCCAGACATTAGAAATCTTTTCCCGTCACAGACTTGATGTTTGACAATACAAGTTTGTAGCAAGTTTCGCGTGCAAAGTTTGTAGCAAATATCTCATGTTTCAACTAGCAGGTTTGCTGCAAGATTGTACCAAGTTTGCAGCAATACAATAACAAACTTTGTGAACACTTGCAATGCCAAACTTCGTACAAACTTATTATAAGTTCGGATGTTATCTGGATCACGCAAATTTCAGCTTTCGAGACCAATGAGAAGTACATTTTCGATATCCTGGAGTTTCGAGTGCTATTGAGAATACTTAGCGGGGTAGGGGTGACTTTTATGTTATTAATTGTTCTTTGTCCTAAGAAACACGTTTGTCAAATTTAAAATTTCTTAGTTTAACAGTTTTCGAGTTCTCATATTCCACGTCACCCCCCGGGTTTTCTCCACGTCACCCCCGGGAGGTGTCGAATCAGAAAACTAAGGTAGCCATTACATTACAAATGTATTGAAATGAAGAATTGTCATGCCTAATATCATGTTTCTTGTTCAAGTAGTTTTCGAATTGCCCCTCTACTTCGCTCTGTTTCACCCCCATTGTCAACCATTTAATACCATAGTTGATCATTGTAGGTCTACGAAAAATGTGCGCCAAATTGTGTTCAAATCCGTCAGGGGGCGTGGAAAAGTATAGATAGAGTTCAAACACACAGACTTTCAATTTTACCGTATACAATATAGAAGAAAATTCGTATTAGTTGCCACTACTGACAGTTTCACCACTACTGTTACATCTATTACAACAACAACAACTAATCCTGCTACTAATACAACAACTACTACTACAAATACAACTACTGCTACTATTAGTACTACTACTATTACAACACTTCTGAGAGGTTAGGCCAGTGCCTCCAAGGTCACGGGTTCGAATCCCGTCGGAGACATGGATGTTTGTGAATTTTAATAAACATTGCACTCATACAATCTTGACGAACCGATGTCAAAGTTACTCAAATGGTCCATATAAAATAAAGTTTACTAAAGATGTTTTTACAACAACTGAGTACTACTACAACCACTCCTATAATTATAACTATTACTACTACTACGAATTATGACTACTTCTCCTGTTAATACTAATACAACAACAATTACTACTACTATTACAAAAACTACAACTACTAGTAATACTATTCCTCTTACAATTATTGTTATTACTACTACTATTAATATTACTACTTTTACAACTACTATTACTTCTACTACTTTGAATATGCTGTTAAACATTAAATCTAAATATATCTGGTTTGCAACAATCCAAATATGAACTTAAAAATTCTAAACTATTTATATAGTTGTTCGAAATTAAAAATTGTAACAATTAATTTCATTGTTATAAACAATGAGTTGAATATTTATTGGGGTGTTATTGGAGTATGCAAAATAATATTTGCAAATTTGAGATCTTTCAAGAAATTTTGATACGGCCACACGAATCTTCATGCAATTTTCAGTGTTCTAGGTCAACTTGAAGTGCCCTAAAACTCCTTGGATGGACAGACAGATAGAAATGTAAAGTTTCGAGTATGACCAGTGAAAGATTGAGATTACTTTTAGAACACAGTCTTAGTCATTTGTTTTTGCTTTTCTAAGTCGACAGAACTTTTTCTGAACCTCAAGAAAAAATATTACAATCTCTTAGTAATTAAACACTTAATTACAATAAGTATTGGTGACATTATGTTATGAATATCATTCATTCCTAACCTTGGTCTGGCCGTCAATCTACTGAATTCTTGAACGAATTTTAACCCAATATGTTGCGTAAATTAAAGATGGGCCTACAGTTAATGTAATTAAACATTTCTTACATTTTGATACAATCTAAATCCGAAATATATACAGCGGTTTAAAACTTGATGACAGTTTTCCAAACATAATTATGCAAAAATTTTATATATACCTCTACTCTTCTATGTACCGAGATACTTGAAGGTTGTATTTACCCAGCATTCGCCTGATGCAAACTTAATCCTTAAATAATAACGGCAAAAGCGTGCTAATACCTTTTGTGGTTTGAGCGTAGCTCATAAAGTAATGTAATGCAAAGAATAGGCAATAAATGATTGCCTCTCAAATCAAAGGGGCGTTTAATATACCCATAAGTACAAAGAGTCTATCCAAAGATGATTGACAAAAAGAGATCATAAGGTTATATTCTCGCCAGGGATAGCTCAATCAAAACTTCACTTACCAACGATGATCGGATACAGGACTTGAACCATGGTGCCTCTCTCTTGACGCTTCTTGTAGTGAACGACCGTTGTCGGCAACCATCGATGATACTGCAGAGCGCATCAAAGCTTCTCTGCTGCTGAAGACAGAATAGGATCTAGCGTGACCCGAGCGAAGGCCTATTGATCAGAGAGACTTCGTTGTTGGATAATTTTCAATACTGTATCTGGTCTCTCTCTGAATGGTCTGATGACTGCTGATTCTCTTAACTGCTGTGTGTGGTTCCCTGTATCTGTTGTAATGACCTACTGCCATCCTTATTTATATGGGTCGTTGGCTTTCAAGAATGTCTTCCTTAATCCCTCGTTGTTTGTTCTGCATTCCTTGCCGTCTGGGTGACCTAGTGACGTATCTTGTAGGCTATGCTTCTTACTCAAATCTTTTGATTGGGATCGGCAACTCAAAACGTTTAGGAATACGTAGATAAATTTTGTTGATATTTCAGAGTAGTATCGGTATGTTTGTTTACCTCATTGTATCATACAATGACGCCGGTGCGTGAAATAGCGCAATGTGTAAGGTAATTTATAAAGATATGCTCGGGGCGGGCGTAAGTCACAGTGCTATTATCGCCCATACAATTAATTCTATCTTATCAAGATATGCTGTCCAATGAAAGGAACTATAGAAGAGACGGAGCGTTGCGCCAATGAACTTGGTTTGAGTTGAAAAATACTTACCTTTCTATATTAATTAGCTTTTACGTAATCAAGTTTACAAAACTGTCCGGATCCTTTGAAACGCACTGGATTAATAATTAGAAGCAAAGCACTGATAATAATGAACTAAAAATGCAGTGACAATTGTGTTAATGTAGTTTATATGTATGTACGTTTTTACTGGCAGTTATGTAATTTCTTCTTTTTCTAATCTTTTCAGAATGAACATACAGATGATTATACTCCTCCTCCTTGCATCAATCGCTGCCTCCGTCCTTGCCCAAAGTTCTTCCGACGATATCAACAAGAGAGCGCCAAGTGGATTCTTAGGAATGCGTGGTAAAAAAGAACAGAACGACGATTTTTCTCCAATGAAAAGGGTAAGCAGCGCCTTCTATGGAGTTAGAGGCAAGAAAGAAGATGAACTGGAACCCTTTGGTGATAGTAACGATTATTATTTATCTTACGACGATAAACGAGCCGCCCCTAGTGGTTTCATGGGAATGCGAGGTAAAAAGGCACCATCAGGTTTTTTGGGTATGCGAGGAAAGAAGGAACCATATGACAGTGGCTATCTGATGCGAGATGATGATGAACCTTCTGAACTGGGACTGTATGACCACGATACTTATAACAAGAGAGCTCCCTCTGGTTTCTTGGGTATGAGAGGAAAGAAAGTACCATCAGGATTTTTTGGAATGCGCGGCAAAAAAGTACCTTCAGGATTCTTTGGAATGAGGGGTAAAAAGGCTCCATCTGGTTTTCTGGGAATGAGAGGCAAAAAGGACGCTCAGGATGAAGATGTGAATCTAGATGCTTTGCTCTACTACTTGCTCAATGGTTCCAGTGAAGAATATGAAGCACCAGCAGACAATTTCAGTGAATCACAGTTACAGAAACGAGCACAAAAGAAGGCACCAAGTGGTTTCCTAGGAATGAGAGGGAAAAAGGACTCTTGGTCAGATTCAGGTAAGATCTCCTCATATATATGAAAGTCAATTGAAACCTTTGTTTTGGCAGAACTTCACGTGGGACGTCATAAGTATTGTTGGATTTGGTGGCTCCATTAGAGACATACACCAGTGAAGAAGAATATTTCTCATTAGCTTTTTGAGTAGTGAATGGGTGAAATTTTTTGAAGTTCATTGAAATATGAAGAAACGGTATGAATTGATGTGACGATGAAGTGTACCACTGTCCATTAAGAGTGGAGTCGTCTAAATTTATCAATATCCAAAAGAATTCCAAGCACAGCCTTTTGCTGATAAAGTGATATTGATAAGTGCAGGACAAATTTTAGATCATTACATAATCAAGAGAACCAAACTCACCGCTATTTCCATCTGCTTAAAATGAGTTAAAGACAAACAATGTCCTCTTTTGTATGATGTTAATAGAGTCACCATCTTTACCTAAACTTACGACGTCACAGATGAAATTATGCAAATAATAAACATACAAATTATTCCTACATTAATTAATGTATCTGAACGGCAAATGTTTAGAACTTGCTTAAAAATTTAAGTATTTTTCAAGATTTGCATTTGACTCACCTTCCTAATTCTTATGCATACTTTCTTCAGTAAATGTTTTGGGTACTACGATAACTTTGTCTTCTTTTCTAATAGGAATCGTTATATCTAGGTGCTACGCACATATAAGGTGTTGTATTGACTATGATTTAATTATTTATTTACGTCTTGTTTTATATAGAGTATTTATGGCTATCACGGGCTTTTCTTCTACTTAACCATGAACACAGTTGCTGTTGCAGTAAGAAACTGTAGTGTCCCTACATTATTATTATTACTGGTGTCCTTCCTTTTTGATTGACTCTTATGACCTCAGATTCATGCTCTGGGAAGTAACTTCCTATCCCCGATGTGTGCTGATACCTGATTCGACAATGTTATTATTTTATATTTATAGATTTCATACTTAGTATCGGTTCATTTTTTATATAATTAAGTTTGCTTGTTAATTTCGGTTTGTACTTACCCGGTATTCGTTAGTTTTATAGTTTTGTTTCGTTTTGTGTGCTTTCACGACTGCCTATTCGTGATAAGTAGTTTTCGTGTGTGTGACGTCAGAGAGTCCATCTTGCTCTCGTTGTGTGAACGGTACGCAGCCTATTGTACTTAAAATTTACGAAGTTACGACAATTTCTTTTACCGGAAGCTAAGTACTTTGTTTAGAAGAAACCCGGTAAGTTTCTTCATATGTAAGATTTTTGGGTGGGAAATTTGTCTACATAGCTGAAAAACTACTTTAAGGCCTATCTCATGGCGGAGTGAAGAGAATATTTATTTTACTGAATTTGATTCGTGTCTCTTCAGAACAGCTTTCCTATTAGTATCCGAGTGTTGGTTAGACCTCGCTGAACTTTTCTAGAAGTAATTAGTTTGATATATTTGATGATACTAAGCGATATGAACGGATGTAGCTTTTTAACCCTTTTCCTCCACCCGGCTTCACGACGACCGTTCCTAGAAGTTTTCTCTTTTGGATTAATTCTGGACCATAATTTGAAATATTGTTTGGAAATCTAAAATGAACGTATTGAACAAAATTCGACTATGTAACATCTATCAGTGATTGGATTTGTAACTTTCAGTTTCTAGTAAATTTCTGCCATTGTTAGGCTTCGTTAAACATGTAATGCTGTATTCTGTTTTAGTATATCCCATATGTAAATAGTTAATCTGGGTAGATTTTAGCAGCTGTTTTCCCCTTCTTATAACATTTTGGGCAAATATCGTTTATGAACTCAAAACTAGCTAAGGGGGAACAGCACATTGTTAGTTATTTGGTGTTAATATACTGTAATTTGTGCACTGAATTCTCCGCACAACAATATTCATCGAATTATATTTATTTGTAACAAAACTAACTAAAATGTTGTCTAGGTCTACTACTATAATCTATAACCGTAATCTATAATTAAGACCTATAGTTACAACTTCATTCATAGCTACATATACGACTATATAATGGGTGTATACGATATATAATATATATCAGTTATTAACAACCGTTACGTAATAATATGAAGTATCACATTTAAAGTTTGCAAATATTTTCTACAAACGTACTAGTACGTAAGTACTGAGATGAGCAATAGATAATACTTTTCA
This sequence comes from Lepisma saccharinum, assembly GCA_022664845.1. Taxonomy (NCBI): domain Eukaryota; kingdom Metazoa; phylum Arthropoda; class Insecta; order Zygentoma; family Lepismatidae; genus Lepisma; species Lepisma saccharinum. The sequence continues at coordinate 2,501 of JAGDQP010018557.1, read as the reverse complement.
AAACATAACTGACAAGAAATAATAAAGAAATCAATCTGTAAACATTTTTATTAACTAAATCTATATAAAATAATCCTAATTAATATTCATCTAAAGCGATGTTGAAGCTAAAATATTTTCTTTAAGTACAGTCTTGATTTTCATGGCAATCTTTTGCATAATTCATAAAGGAGTAAGACATTTTAAGTCTAATACTGAAAATTGCTTTTACAGAAAATATAATTTTTTTCACTCAATCTCAATTCTCAAATCGTAACAGTCGATATTGTCGCTGTGCGTTCCTATTTTGTTCTTGAGTGTATGATGGTTAGCAGAAGTAATGTTATTCGCTTAAAATATTGTTTCTCAAGAAACTGAGTAAGATCTAAACTTTAATACTATAAATTTATAAAATAACTATTGTAGTCACAAATATTGGAACAGGTATAAAAGGTAGAATTTGTTTTTTCAGTTTTCCTACAGTAATGTGTAGAGCCCGTAGTTAAGTGAACTCGAGATAATGCATTTTACATGCAAGCAGCATTGCGTGTGAAAAATAATAGAGAAACAACAGTGTCGTAACTGAAATGTAATTTTTACCATATTCGAAGGGTAATGAGAATCCATATTAATACCTTTTTATTAACTCTCTTTCTTGTCTGTCTGTTCGGTACAAATTTTGCAATCGATTTTGAACTAACTTCCCACGATCCGATTTCTTTGAAATTTTGTAAACTTTCTTGCTTCCGATGACAATACAATATTAAATCATTAGATATACGGTAGAATAATCCAGTTAACTGTAATTAATTAATTAATAAGATAATTGGAAATTATCCTTAAAGGCACGCAACGCCGCATCTATCAACTGATTTTTGGGTTGCCTATCTCGCAGGGAGTATAATAAGAATCTATTACACTAGCCTGCGATGATTTCGTTGCACGGAGTTTAATGTGACTAAACATAATTCAAGTGTGCTCATTTTAAATCTGTTTTCCATTTCTTTGTATCACGTAATATTTTCTGGCAATAGCAATGTGCTCATAAAGTGTAAATAATATAATTTATGATAAAATAATACAGAAAACAAATTAAACTGCTTGTAAAACTTATACCAAAACCGTTAAAGAAACAAAAACATGTGTTGTGCAATATCAACAGGCCTATCCCTTCAAGTCATGCCATTGCAATTGGGCACCTTGCAATTGGGATCCCGATTAAAGTTTTTCTTGCTAAGCATAAACACTAGTAGCAATTAGCCATGAACGTTACAACCTATATGCTCTGGTACCTTCTTTCTATGTCCTTTACACCTCTATGAAACCTCTGAAACCTCCCTTGTCCCGCTTCTCGATCAGTGGACACAGGTTTCCAGGAGAAATATGAGAAATGAAATAGAAGAAAGAAAATGTTAACTAATCCTGATCTCGCAATTTCAAGTTAAAATTTATTAAATGCAAACTCTTAATTGGACCATTACTGTTTTATATTTCTTTACGATATAGATCCAACAAAAAGTATTCGGATAGTTCTTATAGCTTATGATTACATCATGCCTTAAGTAGAGCGTTTCAACGTAAAAATGAACGCTCTGGCTCTAGTGAAACATATGACATTATGAAACGTCTATACGTAGTAGGCAAAAACTGTCAGTTTATTTGGAATCAGGATTCTCGAAATAGGTCACTTGACAAACATGGTAAGGCACAAACATTCTTAGTGTTTGAAAAAAGAAGATACACAACAAAACAAATGTCAATATATATATAAATTTTAGTTTTGAAACGCCTTTTATTACACTAAACATTCTCTTTAAATCATTATTACTCTGTTATGTGTAAGGAAACCTTAGGTGGAAGGGGAAAACATACTTTATCGTTAAATCTAGCGTATTGATATTACTTTAAATCACATTCACTTTCATGACAACAGAATAAACTATTAATTCACAAATTTAGATTTTTTTCACAAAAAATGTGATAGGATGGAAGAAAATAGACTTCAGTTTCGGATTCAGCGCACCTGAAATATAAAAGGTTACCTCTTCATCTTTATGCAATGATCTGAAAGTTAAAATTCACAGGCTAGTGTTATACATAAAAAACTAATTAAAAAATGGATTTTAAAACAACACACTTTTTAAGATGGACAAGAAAAGTAAAAAAATAATAAATTAAATTAATCTTGTAAATCGGAAAATAAAAGCGTGGGAGTTCCTGCTTACCTTATCATAATATCTAAGATGTTTTAAAAATCCTTTTTAATTATTTTTTTGTATTAGCTCTAACATTGATCAGCTGATAGCTATAGTTTATATTTGTGCTCAGTGCAGTTTTTATACGCTATGTTCTATGAAGTGCGTTTAGTATAGGTCATCCAGCATGTTTTCTTTATTGAGATATTGAAAGTATTTTAGCTTTAATAGTTTGTTTATTGTCTCTTTGAGAGTAACAGGACAGTAACAGTGAAAAAAAAAAAACAGGAAAACTTTGAAATAATGTCTTACAGGCTGCTTTTGACA
>JAGDQP010018556.1:17717-36354 GCA_022664845.1 Lepisma saccharinum | reverse complement strand
ATAACATCAACTCCTTGCAGGTTCCTGTATTTGTAGTTACAAAAATAATGGCTTACTTAACATTCATAAATTTGAAAATATGACAAAAATAAATACATGCTCAGCACAAATTCATTGGTTTATTAATAGGACATCGTTGTTCAATGGTAAATTATTATTCTGTCTAGAATTAATATTATAACCTAGTTTCACACTACTAAAATCAAATTTTCAAATTAAAACGCTGAATGCAATGCTGTACTAACAACAATCAATACTCTGTGTAATTACTTTCATTCCACATTTTGTGCCATTGTTCAACTGAAACTAGATTTTTCTTTTGCATAGCAGAATTGGAAAATTATCAGCTCCATCAATAGAATTGCTAAACAATGAGTCTTGTGGAGAACCACGCTAACCTAATATTCCGTTAATTTGACAAATGAGTTTTTAATTCAATACACAGATTTATAACGAGCGATATAATATGAGTGATCAACACACGAACAAAATTGAAAATGGAAGAAAAAGTAATTCGCGTGTAGAATGGAAAGAGAGCTTTCAGTTGTTATGAAACAATGCAGAACGTAATTGGTTTATTTAAATAATAACAGGAAGCCATTTTGCCTACTTTTAAAATAAAATGTCAGCAGTATATTTACTGTAATTATAAACGCTAGTTTTACGTTCTAAAATAATGTTTTGAACACACGAAAATAAGACAAATTTTAATTACGGACCATTCCTGATATCTACCTACTACTGTTTAAGTCGAATAGCTTATTTTAAGTAAAAGTAGTGTAAGGGAGAAGGAGAGGGGGCACATTGGTACGATTTTTAGAAGATGAAGATTTCAGGGCTTGTTATCAGTTGCTGCAACATCTTTCCATATTCCATTTAAATTATGATTCTTTGCCTAATTTCATAGCACAAACCTATTTTCTCACTCCTTATCTGTCTTCAGTAATTTCATTTTTAAAGAAGCCTTCCAAACTGTACTAATGTACCCCGTAAAAGGAACGAATTGGGACAGTTTATATTAAATCTCATCATCTTAATTAACGTGTAGATATTATTCATTGGACCACCCACGCTGGTCAAGCGTTGCTGACTACGAATTGAGGGTCCCGGGTTCGATTCCCGGCGCTGCCAAGGATTTTTTCCAAGGCGTCTGAAACGGTGCCCACCCAGCATCGTGATGGAATTGGGGAGCTGCTATAAATATAAGATTGTGGCGATGACAATGAGAGCTTCGGTTCTCCTATCCCAACCCATCTGGTCAGCGCAGGAGCAGTAGACCAATCTCCTCCCTCCGGGTCCGGGAAAGGGCCTCATCCAGTAGTGGATTGAATATGGCTGTGATTTATTTATTAATCATTAACAGATGTACATAAATGAAAACATTTATCAACATTCTTTCCTTAATATTTGATAAAATTTACTAATTTAAATAGAATAAACTTTTATTAATTATAACCCTACAACTCTGCCGTCAGTTTATTACGTAAGCTACCTCTTTCATTATCTATGGGCTACCTAGGAACAAACAAATTAAATTCCTAACAACAGCTGCATGTTGTGTATATATCTAACAGTATAAAAATCCCTTCGGGGTAAAGACAAGAGTGACGCAAGAATTCTACTCAAAAAAGAAATGATATCCATTTTGCGAGTTACTTTCTATGTGTCACTATGGCAGAATTGTTTCCTTTGTAATAAAATTAGGAGATTTAGTATCCTTCCGCCATTGTGACACAAAGAAAGTAACTCGCAAAATGGATAACACTTCTTTTGTGAGTAGAATTCTTGCGTCACTCTTGTCTTTACCCCGAAGGGTTTTTATACTGATATTACTTATTCTGTAAGGCTGCCTATTAAAAAAAAGTGCATAGTCTTCATACAAAAGACCGATTTTGGGCCGTATCTTGAAAACGGTAACTCCTATCAACAAAATAAGCTTGGATTTACACCAACTTGTTGGGGCCCGCAATTGATCCCTAAAACCCTCGGTACCAACCACATTGGGCTAAAGCAAAAAGACAGACAGAATGGCAGAGGTCATTTTCTATCATTTGTAAAAAATCTGTGATTGGACTAGAAAGGTCATAAATTTTTAACCCCTTCACCGATTTTGACGTGTGATATACCGTTTGAAAGGTATTGAAGCGTAGATTACGATTCCGCAAGCTTTGACTGCTTATATAGTATGTGGTCAGTGCTATCACCAGAAATGTGAAATTCTGATATTTTTTTCGCATCGCACTAGGGAATCCCAGGGAGGTCCTACCGATCCGATTTTTTTTCCTGTGTCTTAGTATGGCAAAGTGCTTTCAAATGCAAGTTCAAGTATGAAAATTGGGCTTATAGTTCGCTAGATCCGAAATTAGCTGTATGTATGTGAGTACCGCTAACAGACTCGTCACTTAGCGTCACTCGAAGAACTACCGTTCTTCGTGTTATATAAAAGTGAGTATCACGCAAAAGGTGCTTGACAGATTGGAATGATTTTTCGCACATGATCAGACACTAGATCGGACTGGGATGTTATCATATAACTCTTCAGAGATAATCGACCTTCTAATTTTCCATTGAACTGCAATGGCGGTGGTAACAATAAAAAGCAAATCACGCGGCAACCTACACTACAATATTGTTCGACGGGTTGACTACCTCCAAGTGGTGAAATTTTGCATGACTATCAATTCATTCACAACGGTTCCCTGTCCCGATGACTGTTGGCAAGATATTTTGTTCACCCCCGCACAACGGCCAGACAAATCAGCTACTTGGTAATAAAACAATTAAATCAAAAATTAAAATTATTGTTTATATTTTATACAATGCTTTTATGATCAATGTTTTAAAATGAGGAGAATTCGGGTGAATACGATCCACGTAAGGAGAAATCTGATTCCAGACAAGATGTATCTAGAGCATGCACAAGAAATGTGGTGAAAATAAAACTTCAATATCTCTGTTAACATTTTAACTTCCGTTGCCGGCTGTCGCTTATCATAGAGAGGATCTATAATCAATGTGTATGAAGTCTGTTTTGGCCCCTAGTACCCCAAGTAACAGGGGTAATATGAGCAGCATTTTGGGGGATATGATCCTTTCATACAATATTTTAGAAATGAAATAAAAAATATATTACAGTTTAATAAGCGAACAGCATGCTACTACACTCTACACAGTAGAAAATATTTTCGACCATATGTGGTTCACTTTCTGATATTACATCCTCACACTACGCGCTATATAATATTTTCAACTAGAAGCATCTGCAACGCGGAAGAACCGTTTTCATATCTATTACCACATTAGAATACTTGTAACTTTTAGGACAAAGACAAGAGTGACTTATAACGTACCATATGACCATAATTAAATTACATTGAAGGGTACAGGAAAAAAAAAGTAGAAAATGTTATTTCTTGAAGAAACAAAAATAAACTTCAATACTTATACCTCAATTTTATTTAAATAGTCATAGACTATTATTACATTTGAAGTAATTTTAGTAATGGTATATTTTCTTTCTCATTTTTAGCATACTACTTTAAAATGTAAATTGTTTCCTGCTAGAATTTCTAGCGCTTTTTTGCATATGACAAATGAAAGCCCTACCACACTTTAGACGTAAAAGCAATTGGTACAATTTAAAGCACACATTTTTGGACAATAGGTATATAACATCATTCAATTCTTGAGAACCAATGTACTACGACCAGAAATTACTGGGACCATTTTACCCCATATTCCCCAACTTCTAACATTTATTGTATGTTGGCTGCACTGTGAGCATGTGCTGGAATCTATAATAGTCGGTATTCCTATGCGCAGTTCTCGGTGTGCTTATGAAGAGGCATGAATATCTTGCTCATCTATTTTGCATTTCTCTCACTAATCCTTCTAGCAATATTTTAAGCACAAAAATAAATGGGACTTAGTTTCTAACTCCAGTAATTTACTTCAAAATAGAAGGAGAAAAACATGCGTCATTCAGCTACAAATGTGAAACTCATCTAATGTTTCTAACTCAATATCTCACTTTTTCACCTACTAGATTTCGAGATATGTGTCTTGAAGCTAAAGATGGTTCATATGTTCCACGTTCTCATATTGCCCCGAGTTTCCCTATACTTTATTATGCTTTCAATACTAGTAGTTTCAATGTCCTTAGACAATCTAAAGCATGTTAAAGGTAGAAACGAAATGTTTTAACTGCATTATGCTTTTTATGGTTTTGGGTTTCTCTATTAGTAACACGTGGGTTTAGGCAAAATGTCGGTTAACCTGTAAATTGGTATATATATTACAAAGGAATTAATTACTTTTAAAACAACCTTTTGCATTTCTGAAATTAAATAATAATACACAGGAAAGAAAAGGATTTTACTGAGTAGGGACAGATTTAAACAAAGCGAACAGGGGAAAATTCGTACGTACTGTATCAATGTGCCCCAACTGGCCATTTTGAGAAAGAAAGCAATTTCCTGATCAATGACCTAAGTTGGTTATGCTGTATACAGACAAAATTTGTACTCAAGGAGATATGTGTTCATGCGCACCAGACTTTTTACTCATAACTCAATAAACGTATTCTACAGAAACTTACGAGTCTAAAAGTAAAATCTTACTTTTGTCTTCGATAGTCGTCGAAATTCACACACAGCAAAACGTAGTTGCCACACCGGCATGCACTTCCAGTATCTCATTGGTCGAACATCAATGTTACTCACCACATAGTTCTCATCATTTTCTTTTCCATTAGCAACAGCTAACGGTACTGTACCAATGTGCCCCCTTCGCTCTTACAGGTATCTATCGTACATGTAATTTTCACAATATCATTCTGGTATGTTCAGAAGTTGAAAGGGTTCGTGGACTAAACGAATGAATAGTGGATTGTAATTTGTACGTCGTTTTATACGCTGGTGTATAAAATGCTTCATTATTGAGAGATTAGTTAATACAAATTCGCGTTCTCTGGAAACGAAGGAAAACCGTTTGAAGAGCAGAAGTTCCCTCGCCCTTCCTGTTGCTCCGTCTCTGATCTCTTGGTTAATATTTTGTCTCCGAGGGAATCGACAAATGTCGTGAGGAAAGAAATTGAGTCAGAGAGTCGCCAGGATAAGTGTTTCTTCATCTCCAAAGTGAATGGTAGAAAAAGGTCGTATTCCTTTTTCCGTTACTAAAAGAAGAAAAGGTTACAGGGTCATTGCCTTTCGGAAACGGCATTTCTTTTGTTAGTTTCAGATGATGTTTCTTGTTATTCCAAGTGGAAGAGAGCTTGCGGGTTAAAGAAAAATAAAAACAGACGAAGAAGCTATAAAAATATCAATTCAACAGATATCTTTGCAGTAGGCGTGTCAACATGTCCGTTAGACTAGTTTGGGCTAAGCTATGGGCTATTGATTCTCGCCCTGGGCTAAAGACTTTGTTAGAGTCACTGTTGCCTATCCTCTGTAGACGTAATAGTAACTGATTTACCTTTGGAGGGGCTGCAACCCCATTACATCCCACCTTCATCTGGGTCTGCGTGAGGTACATGTTGTTCCCGGCTATCATTATCCAGATACCAGGTTGAAGTTATCTGACAAGTAATTATCTGTTATCCTGTGCATTATCTAGGCCAGTACCGCGGCCCAAGGTTTTTCAAACACACTCGACGCTCTTCAGACCAATGTCAATCAACATCCCGCAATAACATCTTCAGACGCTGACATACAACGGGCAGTCAAAAAGTTCGCAAACGCCGTCTACTGACGAGGAACAAAAAGCGGATTCGAAGTACTATTTAACATGTCTGTGTACGTCTGTGCTAGTTTGAACTTGTTTCGCTGTCTTCTACGGTACGATGACGTAACGCGTCTCTACTGGCGCTTCGTTGAGAATGTCGCAATTCGAAAAACACACGGTTGGGAAATTTATGTGTAAGTAGGGCAAATCTGCGTCCAAGATCATTGGAGCCCTTCAACAAGTGGCTATTCCTCAAATTATAACTGAAGCTCAAAGGGATATTTTGCACACGACAGGAGGGATCCATGAAAATGCGACACAGCTCCACCTAAAGATTCCAAACACTGAGTACCACCATTGCTTCCAACAACGGGGTGAAAGGATTATACTTCCAAGGTGACTAGGTGGGGATTGCCTAATATGTAAGTAATACTAAGTTATACAAACTGTTCGCGAACTTTATGACTACCCTTCTTATTTTTAAATTTCATATTTTAATCTGTCCAGTTTTTCAACACATTTTCAAGTTGAAATACAACACTTTCTTAAGTTTTGGGAATAGTATTGACATCGAGATATCGTACCACGCCATTGGTGATCGATATTAATTCATAACGGCCAACCATACCCACGTTATTGGCCCGATATCGTTGTGTTGCTATAATAGTTCAAACAAAGAATCCCCAAATGTATGTTACTTAACTATATTTGACGACCTTTAATGAGACGGACATGAAGGCGATAATCCAATTGCTGCCACACTTCCTCTAGTATGTCCTGTCGATGGCAGTAGAGACGTGGGTTATCAGTTCATCCAGATATATTAGCAAAGGTAGCACACGTTAACAACACCCATAATTTATCCCGAGGAAACATATCGTACGTGTTATGTTAGGCGGCCTAACAGGCCACACCTCTAGGGCACCAAGTCGTGGAAACCGTCAGGACGAATGTCTTCTGCCGATCTGCCATTTTTTCACAGATGGAGTACCTGTGATTGTCGGTGGTGTCCTCTAGTGGCAACCTTTGAAAACTCTATAATTTTCTCATTCAATATTGTGTGCAGATATAATATATATGGTTTGATCAATGCAGTAATAAGCTCATTTGAAATTTGATTAACCATTTTGAAATGCTGTATGGTTTGTTCGTACTTCTTACACAAGTGTATACTTTTGCGTTCGAGTGGTTAGCGTAGCTTCACCTCTGCTGTTCTACCTATTGCCGGTAGTGTAACCTAGTTCACACATTTTTTTTTAGAGTGTCTCGATCTCAGAATTTGCAGGGAGGCTTGCTTACTACGTAACTTGCTTGGTACGTAATACGTACTATGTAAATAAAATTTCCAAATCACTGTTTGCAGGCTCCTACTGTGGTACAGTGGATAAAGTGTAGAAAACAAAGTTCGAATCCCGGCGGATACAAGAGGTTTTCTTTTTTTCTTTCCAAATACATTTCTACTGTATATTCTCATATTTATTATTAACGCATGCGTTCTTACATTTTTTGATAGATTAGGTTAGATTAATAGCCATGGGTTAGGTAAGGTCAGGTTCGGTTATGTCTCTTTAAACATGCAATTCACGAACTCCGATCGTGAGACGCTCGTCACAATTTCTGGGCTTGATCCTCGGCAAGTACAGTTGAGTACAGACAATTGACAGTTGTATTGCGTTCTCAGCTGTCCGTTCGCTTGAAAATTCCAACTTGTTGCGCGAATATTCACTGTAACATTAATATTAATTCGTTAGACAGCGGTGTTTACTTCAGTGCAGAAACTATATCGCAATCGAACCTCTCTCAAAGAGCCAACTTCTTTAATTACTTTTGCAACACGATGTGCCGAAATGTTCTTATATTTCTAGAATTGTAATCACATGGACCAAGCATTGCTGAATGTTGATGTTGTACCACAAAGAATCATACAGAAAAGCAGTCTGCATTCATGACTTTGTGGCATCGAAGAAGTTCCTTGCCTCGTCGCTAGATGCCTCTGAGTTCAATAGCTAATTTTGTTAACATCAGGATAAATTGAAAGGTATAAATGGTTCGTACTGTATTATTTGAGCTAACAAAAAATCCTGAAATAATCAGAGTATTTCATTTTACTAGGACGTTTAAGAAAATAAGCAATAAAGATCAGATACATCTACCGGCTAGAAAAGGAGCTTTTTCCGAGCCAGAAAGAAATGCACAACAATTTATGTATATGTAATACTCCTCTGTATGGTTCTGTTCTCTGTGGTTTTACTCAACTATCTGACTGGTGGACATTTTCTGTTAAAATTCATGTTGAGGAGGAGTAATCATTTCAGTGTCCATCGATCTCTTTCATGGCAGTGTGTTGTCTCTCTTTGGCAATGTCTGTCTCTACATTTTCGGCAGTTCTTCGAGTGACGTTGGCAAAGGACACTGTTAGCGGCACTGTATACAGCTAGTTTTGGATCTAGCGAACTATAATCCCGATTTTGATTCTTGAACTTGCATTTAAAAGCTCTTTCCCATACTAAAATAATAATAAAAAATGTGTCGGTAGGACCTTCCTGGGAACATCTTGGGCTATGCCAAAAAAAAGCTCATTTCTGGTGATAGCACTTACCACAGATCATATAGGCGGCCAAAACTTGCGAAATCTTAATCTACGCTTCAATACCATTCAAACGGTGTATCACACGTCAAAATTGGTGAAGGGGTTAAAAAGTTATGACCATTCTAGCCCAATCACAGAATTTTCACAAATGATAGAAAAGGACCTTTGCCATTCTGTCTGTCTTTTTGCTTTAGCCCAAAGTGGTTGGTACCTGGGGTTTTAGGGGTCAGCTGCGAGTTCCAACAAGTTGGGATAAATCAAATCTTATTTTGTTGATAGGAGTTACCGTTTTGAGATACGGCCCAAAATCGGCCTTTTCTATGAGTTTCGAGTTACTTTTGTTTTTAATAGGCAAACTTACAAAATAAGTGATATCAGTATAAAAACCCCTTCGGGGTAAAGACAAGAGTGACGGCAAGAATTCTACTCACAACATTTGCGAGTTACTTTCTTTGTGTCACAATGGCGGAAGGATACAAAATCTCTTAATTTTATTACAAAGGAAACACTTCCGTTATAATGACACAAAGAAAGTAACTCGCAAAATGGATATCATTTCTTTTGTGAGTACAATTATTGCGTCACTCTTCCCTCTACCGTGAAGGGGTTTATATACAGAGGGATCCTTCAAAAGTATACCCATTTTTAATATACAACATATCTGTCGAGAGGGATGTTTAAAAGTCCAAAAATTCGAAATGCTATGCATTCCGGGAGATTCCGAAATTTTGAATGTCCTACATACCGAAAGTCCGACACTCCTGAATTCGGATATTTCGGAATTCCGACATTTAAAAATTTCTCCATGAATAGAACCTGAGACTCTTTGATCACAAGTCGGCGAGTTAAAACACTCACACACCGCGATTTTGTTTTTCTAGCCTTGCATATTTTAATTCAAATAATTGAAATTTCGAAATCCGATTAAGAAATCCCCTATTTATGACATTTCGATAGTCCAAAATTCCCACATTCCGATATTTGAGAATTCCTTGGAATTCCTACTCTCCAATATTCCGACATTCCAAAATTTCCACATTCCGATATTCCGGGGACAGTCCGATATCCTAAGATTCTGATATTTCGGAATTTCGACATTCCGTAATAACAAACTTTGGCATTTCGATTCAGGAATTCGGATTTCAATTACCTCGATGTGGGACTACGTTACGCTGTAAAACTTTCGAAGTGATATATCGACCTCGTATGGCCAACTCGCGGCGTTAAAACCGCCTTTGGCGAGAAACGGGTTAAACTTTTATTCGAGGCGTATTATTGAATTCATACATTCCACAGATGGGCTGTAATTCCAATCCTTTTGATATATACTAAATTGTCTAAATGGCCCAATAAAAATGAATTAAAGGTTAATCTGCATTCTGCTTACTCCATAATCGGTCTCTGGGTCCCTTAATATCTGCAATAGCTATGGATATCACCGACAGGTTAGAAGCTTTCTTTTGGTAACACACACACAGACTATATGTATACATTTGGTGGTGGAACATTTTCGTCTCAAGGTGACCCTCAAAGGCTGGAAGACTTCCATATGAAAAGTAATAATTCACAAAGTTCTTTGCAGCAGATGAACGGAATTGGAGAAAAGAAGTCCAATAAAAGTTTCACATTGCAGTTCCTTTTTGCTCTGTCGGAGGAAAAACCAAGAAACTCATCTGTGACAGACCGCAGAGCTACTGAACACATCAAATGCACTTTTCTGGCTCCAATAGAACGTTAAATGTGCTTTTCTTTTCTTTTATCGACTGCTCAATAGGACTCTGAACATCCGTTATATGACGTCATTAACAGTTTCAATTATTTACAAGTATAAATTGTAATTTCTACCCAGCTTTGTTGCTAAATGTAGGTTTCTTAACCACTGGGTCCTGATCCGGTGCTGGGCCCTGACGATTCTTATGCTTTAATCGAATATTTTACATAATGACCTTGTTTTATAGAGAAGACAATAAAATGTACAAATAACATCATTTTCAATTTATAGATATTGTTTATGTTGACAGAACTAGCGGTATTGCGAAGAAAAATGTGTAATTATTTATTAATGTGCGAAGAGATTATTTTTCCATCACAGATAAGGAGATGCTTTAGTTCTCTTAGACATGTAGTTGGCAACATTGCTCTAATTGGATAGCATCATTTGTTTTCTCTCTTCAAAGGCTTGACGGTGTCACCTAAGAGCCTATGTTACACGTTGTACCATTGACAACCCATATGCAAACCGACAACTTCGTATATATATCATTTCCCCGGGCACACTGTTCATATCACAAATTCGAAGCAGTCATGGAGAAATTATGAAGGAGAGCCTAGATGCATTCGTGGCAAAAGTATGAACTAAAAGTGAACGTTGTATAGTTGTGACATCTAACGACCACGATGTAAATTACGTGCATCAGCTTTCGTTTTCTACCCTCAAAAGATGGCAGCACAATTTGCCCAGGCAACGTCCATTCATAGTGGATTTAGAACCGTGCTTTCTTTGTCTTTGGTAAATGAAATGGCCAACTGTTCTTTCATTTCTGTCAATATTTCGATATCAGGAAGCAAGACAAGAACTTGTAATGTGGCTCAAGTAATAATTTGTCAAAATTGAACATGTTTTAGTATACACCGCTACCGTAAGATGACACGACTACATTTCGATACTATTTCCCTCTTCAGTTCATATGTGGAACTTCTTAAGCTAGTTATCCCGAGAATCATCCTTGGTTTAGTGATATACCAATCCACCCGCTTACGGCGCCACTGACGCAGAAGCCCTCTGCTGCTAGTGTGCTGTCCACCTTATAAACATTTGAGTTAAGAATTGTTTCCTTTTAAATGCGAATAATAAGGGATCTAAGTAATACTAGTAAGTAAACCTGTTACAAATCTATATAACGTACATCAAAGCAATGTTTGCTACTTATACAAATCTACACGCGTCCATTAATTTGCACAAAATTTTCCACACATGCGCATTAGGTTCTGGCACAGGTTGTAGAGGTAATCCAGGTCGTTTATATTGCAACCAAGTTTTCAGTGTTTCCAACTTATTTAAAAAATATAATTTTTCAAATTGCTTTCGTACCGTTGGACGTATTCACACCAAACTTAGTATGAACATTATAGAAATATACTGTAGGTGACCCCGTCCCCAAGCACCACAATTGTAAGTGTTGCAAACTTATTTTAAAATTATTTTTTTACGTGGCTCTCACGTTTGCGCACTAAAGTTGGCGTGAACAGACTTCGACACCATAGAAAATAATACTGTGCAAGTAGCCAACCTCCAACGATGACAGTGTTGCCAACCCATTTTAAATATCCTCCACTGATAATAAGAGTATGTAAAGGAAGACTACTATGTCACAAATCATTCATCTGCCGTTAAACATTAAAAGTGGACTTAATTCCGACCAAATTGTTTATAGAATCTTCATCTACTGGCAGAAAGATCTGTGCAATGTCTGCGTGGAGCATTTATATTTAGCAACCATAAATAAAGAGATAATTACCGAATGCATTTGACTCCGCACCAACGGGCGGATATATCAGATAGTTTCCAACAAAACCCTTACTTGCTAGTCTGTTTGTGCACTGTACATGGAAATCTCTGTGATCAAGCATGGTAACCGCTAAATTTATGGCTGATATACTATAGTTGCTGCTGTTGTGCAGAATTTGAAATTGCACTGTTTGGTCTCTTTACTTGAGAAAGAGCTAGGACAATTTACACGTGGCAATTATTGCTTAAGGTTCTGTAGAGTTTATTGTAATGGACAGACAGGCCGATTTTGTTCACTAGGTCAATAGGATTGACTGCTTTCGATTCAGCGTTAAGAAATGAGGAGCATTGACTAAAGAAAACTTGCTTGCATCAAATCTGCAACCTTGAAGGAAATGAAATGAAGCCTTTGTTGCATTTCAAGATGAAAGCGAAATATTGATTTCAATTCTTTTATAAAGTTATAACGATAATAACATTAAAACGTTAATATGAAATATTGTTTTGAAAAGTTGATTTCGGATTATTAGCATTAGTAATATTGTTCTGAATGTCGAAAACGAAACACCATATCCACTATTTTAAAAAACAACAACATTAAAATATTTATTATAAAATTAAGTCTATTTATTTAAAAAAAATACTTTCACTATTAATGATAAATACAGATGAAAATAAAATTATTATAAACTAATATACGAATATTTCTGTGTTCAAGACAATTTAATTATAACTAAATATCAAATTAAATTAAATATTTTTCAGAATTAATCATTTTTAATTTCAGTGTTTTATGAATACATTTATTTTAACCTAAGTAAATCTGATATCGCTATTTCCTACTTTACTCTGGCAAACTGTAGGGCAGCCCCGATCTACTTTCATCAAAGGGCTACAGTTCAAAGGTCAGCAAGGAGGGAACAGTTCAATACGATCATACTTTGCGATATTTATCCTGTCTTCATTCGGCTCCTTTCCTTAGAAGCTTGCGAGCAGAGTGAGTAGCCAATAGAAACACGTTTTTTATTACGTGTTCTACTTGTAACACGTGTTTCAATTAACTATTCATCGAAATCACAAGCAACGCAAGTGTGCATGAAAATCGGCCTTCACTCTATCGACTGAAGTATCATTGGTGTGTGGGGGGGGGGGGGATTTCGCAAATTATGACGTTATTGAACCTTTCTTTCTCTCCTAATCCATGTAGCCCCTCGATTGAAATAGACCTGTACTACCCGTTTTATATAGTAATAGTAGGATAAAGCAGTAAATCTTTTCTCTTAATTTACTTCTTTATATCAATATAAAAAATATAAATAAATGGAAAATAATATTACAATTGAAGACCTGAATTGAAAAACATCCCAAGTCCACCTGAGTAGATTTTTCAGGAGGAACGAAAAGCAGTCCAAGGATTAGGATGTAACATTTATGCAAGTAGATAGCCCTTGGAACATAGATATCTACGAACAGACGAGAAAAGTGGAATTCAGGTCTTCAATTGTGAAGAAGCAACAACGAAACTTCGTTAGACCCAATGTGTTTAAAAAAAATATATACTTTTACGCTAACGAATATGACTACTCGCCCTTTACGACGATATAGACTTGGGAACAAAATTACTGGACTGGACATAACATTTATAATTTATGGTGATTCCACACTAGGCCAAATTTGTATGCGTGTACATGTTGCTGATGATTCTGAGAACGGCGAAAACATCGGTCGTTCCCTTTCTACTCTGAACTTTGAAAATAGAAAACGAGTCAAAGAGAATATATACGCGTCATTACTTTGCGCGGAAATTAGTATATTCGTTGACACAGTACACTGTAGTAAGTTTAAGCACACTCGAAATAATTTATATAATAATGTTGTCTCAATTAATTTTTGCAATGTCGGGGCTGCTTTTCTTGTATGCGTGCTTGGCTTCCGATTTGGGTGAGTATCCAATTGAAATACGTGTTTTATTGGGTGTTTACGTGTAACACGTGTTTCAATTTACTACTCATCCAAATCGCAAACAACACACGCTTTCAACAAAAGCAACCCTTACTGCTATCACTATTTATAGTGTTGCCAGGTACTTGGAGCTATAATTACGTTCATTGTGTGTATATATATTTTACATTCAATGAGCGTTTCTATTTGTAGACTCACACAGCATGAAATATTTCCGAAATACTTTAAAAATATTTTTGTTATTTCTGAAAGAGTTTGATTTTTGGAAAATTATTGAGAAATATTTTCTTTTGTATACTTGCTAGACTTTTAACGTCAGGAGGTTATTTTGTAAATGTTTATACATGTATAATTATTTTATACTGGATACTTGATATTGCTCAAGGGTTTGGTTCAATCAATGTGCTTGGAGAAACAAATACATGCACATGTTTTATCAACATGTGCAAGAACACTTTTCATAAACCCTTTAACAACATTAGGCCATTTCGAAGTTTATCAACACAGAATTTCGAGATTTTAGCCTACAAAGCTATTGAATATAATTTTAGTTTTCAGTATCTGGCAACGCAGTCAATGGTAATAACAGTAACTTGAAAATTGATTGAGACGGTGTACATTAATAATTTCTGTCATTTTAAAATATTTTTGGTATTTAAATTTGTTGTAGAACATTGTGCATTACGTAATGATTCGTATATATTCTCTTTGTCATGTTTACAATCTTCTAACTTCTGAGTAGTAAGGAAACAATCAAATATGTTTCTGCCTTGAGACAGCCCTGGTCAAGATGTGTCTGCACAAAAATTTGTCCAAGTGTAGACTCACCATTAGGCCTACATTTTAAGTTTGCGATTTGGGTGAGTATCCAATTGAAACATAAAATAAGATAAACGCAACCAGTAATGGACACTTTAAGGACACCGTTATAATTTTTAACTCAAATACAGTTCAAATATATTGATCAAATGAGAATATTGCACGTTCTCCATGCTTGCTTGTAGTGATTTCTACCAATTACTTTCATTAACATACACTATTTTAAAGTAAATAACTTTTTTAATCTAACATTGTTTTTGTACCAGTGATGGACACGGAAAAACCTGGATGTTACAGTAATTGACATACTGTTTAACGCAAAATAATTTAAATAATTATTGTTGATGTTTCGAATATAATTAGTAAACAAGATTATATGTTTAATGCTTTTCATCTATTATCTGATGGTTTCATGGAATTCCACTAACAAGGAAACTGTCTCCGATGGGACACTAAAATCAGCATGAAACTTCCACAGAACATTGATGATGTGTTTAAATGAACACTCCTGTAGTACTACGTTTCGGAGTTTCGTGGAACACGAGTTACAACACTTCAAAGTTTTCGAAATTTTGTTCTCAACGCCTGAAGACTTGGCAACACTTCACACATGTGTGTTGAAGTTATGCATTTCCCTTTCACTTTTATATAAAACGTTAGATTATTGCTGAAGATGACGTGTTAATTAATTCCTCTGATCCCTGCCAAATGCGAATATTATATAAATACAGGGTGACCCAAAAGGAAACTTCCCATCGCGTTAATTTAGTAACCAATTGATTTCCAGGAGGAATCGCGACATAAACTCGTTTTAATTCAAGGTAGAATGTGCCATCGTGGTTAATCATTGCATACTGTCCCATTTTATTGTGGTCTAGTGGCAAAAAGTGAAAATTTCTTAAATGACAACATGGTTCAAGTGACACATTATGTCAATGGTGTTTAGGTGATCATTTACTAGTTTCTTTGAAAATTCTCTCAAATATTATAAAGTGGAACTTGGTAAGTAAGGTAATAGTTTACACTATTTAACGATATGAGCGCTCCAACTGCCATCGTTAGCATAAAAGAACTACTGGAAATATAACTATGGTAAATTTAAACGTGATATCTCATGTTCTATGATCGAATAGCACCCAACCACTGTGATGAATACGTTAATGCCGCCTATTTCAAATCATCATTGCGCGTTGAGAAGGGGAAGGACGTGGATTCGAGCCCCGCTTCCAAACATCGTTGTCTGAGTGGAAGTTAGCGGGCAAGGCTTTAGCTATGGTACCAAGTAAACATTCGACTCGTGAATTGATAGAAACTCTGGACATTTTCAGGCACCAGATTTGGCAGCGGGGTTCGAACCCATGGCCTTCCCCTTCTCAACGCGCAATGCTGATTTGAAATAAGCGACATTAACATATTCATCACAGTGGTTGGGTGCTATTCGATCATAAAACATGATATATCACGTTTAAATTTACCATAGTTATATTTCCAGTAGTTCTTTTATGCTAACGATGGCAGTTGCAGCGCTCATATCGTTAAATAGTGTAAACTATTACCTTACTTACCAAGTTCCACTTTATAATATTTGAGAGTTCGAAACGAAATTTCCCTCAGAATTTTCAGAGAAACTAGTGAATGATCACATGCTTTTGTAAATGGAACCTAAACACCATTGACATAATGTGTCACTTGAACCATGTTGTCATTTCAGAAAACTTCACTTTTTGCCACTAGACCACAATAAAATGGGACAGCATGAAATGCTTGACCACGAAAGCACTTTTCCCTGAAATTAAAAGGGACGTGTATCAGGATTCCTTCTGGAAATCACTTGGTTGCGAAATTAACGTTGTGAGAAGTTTTCTTTGGGTCACCCTATATTTATATAAATTCGCATTTGGTAAGGATGAGAACAATGAATTAACACGTCAACTTCATCAATATTTTTAATCTAACATTTAAATTATCTTCAGCTCAACCTTTTATATGAAATTGAATGGAGAATGCATAACTTCAGCACATATGTATGAAGCGTTGCCTACTCTTCAGGCGTTCAGAACAAAATTTCGAAAACTTTTAAGTCCTGTAGCTCGTGTTCCGCGAAACTCCGAAACGTTGTACTACAGGAGTGTTCATTTGAACACATCATCAATGCACTATAGAAGTTCCATACTGATTTTCGTGTCCCATCAGAGACAGTTTTCTTGTAAGTGATAATTCTGGAGGTCCTGGCTTTGAAACCAGCGGTCGACCATCCTTACCGACATTAACAGGTTTCTTCCTCAATCATATCAGGCAAGTGTCCTGATGGCACCTTCAACTGATGAAAACAAATCATTTCATTAATAGGCATCCCCGCATCCATCATTGAACAAAAATAGACCAAAATATTTCCTTACAAACTTATGGCCATGAAGAGTAAATATCATTCCCAAGTTGAGAAAAAAACAAACAAGGAAAAACGATTAACAGAATTATGATTTCACCCTCGGAGTGGAGGAGAGTTGAGCGCGCTAGGTTTCTGCGCGCGTGGTTATGGGTTCAATTTCCTCTGAGAGCTATAGAACGGAGTGGTTCTTAGCCCACTTTACCAAAAACTGTAAGTCTCGTTCTTGGAAGCTCACCAGCTCGCTTAGGACGTTAACAACAACCCAATCAATCAAGGACTGATTTCGATTTCAACCCAGTAATGAATAGTGAGTGTCCAAAACTGGGCAAAAACTGACTTTGCAGTACCGGTAATGGATACACCCTGCTTTACATAACAGTTGTAACTTATGGTTGCTTTGGCCACTTATATGCTTGAAACGAAGATATTTCGTAATACATACCACTGCAGAACAACACAAGTATTCGTTGTATGAATAATTAAGGAAAGCTTTGACCTTAATCACTTGCTTAACAGAATGCATGGAAGAGTAGATGCGACCATAGAACTAACTTCAACGTAATGTCAGAAATATCAGATGGAACAAATGACGAACGAATCATGTTCAGTGGCATCAGAACATACTATATTACATTTTCCCTGAAGTGATTCCCACCCTTAAGAAAATCTTATTTTACAAATTTTCTCTTGAAGTGTCCATTACTGGTGTGTTTACCTTACGTTTCAGTATTTCTATTGGATACTCATAGAATTCACAAGCAACGCACAGGGCTAGTGCGTACATGAAAAGCCGACCTTAGATTCACCGAGTTTTATAACTACAAATTTGTTAAATGTGTTATATATTTTTCGTTTAGAAATCCTAAGAATATTCTTAGGAAACATTGTAAGAATTTCTCAAATTTAAATTACAAAACTAGATCTTCTCTGATAAATGAAGAAATCTAAGGGCTCATTTTCAAGCCTGCTTGCGTTGCTTACCTTGCTTACGATTAGGTTGAGTAGCCAATTGAAACACGTGTTACAACACGTAATAAAACTACACCACGAAACACCACGTGATTCAATTGACTATTCACCCTAATTGCAAGCAAAGCAAGCAACGCAAGCGGGCTTGAAAATGAGCCCTAAAATTTATTTAAGAAATTATTTTTATTTAAAAAAGTAGAAAAAATATGAAAAACATTCTGTTTTTGTCGTCTTCTGTCTCTACTTTGATTTGATCTTCTGCAGCAAGAACATGGTATGCCACTTGTTGCCAACAATAGATCTTCTAAAGGGGATGAAACTAGTACTCCAATGCCCCACAAACGCCGTCGATTTCTTCCCGATTTTGATGATGTTAGTGTCGAAGATGTAAGCAGCTCCGCTGGAAATGGAAGCGAACATCTGTCTGCAGAGGAGCCCTCTTTTGGTCCAAAAAGTATATTAAAAGTGAGTAAGACAATTAATAGGACAACACGAAACTGGTATTTGTAAACCTAGTAGATGTGGCTTAGCATGAGTTTGCTGCAGAGGATAAAAAAAATCTGTCATTCACTTCTTGCATTCTATTGGCTGATTTTCTAGAAACATTCGATTCTCATTGGCTGCAGTTTGGTTTGTTTAATTACACAGACACACACATAAACATACAGCAAAATTGAAA
>JAGDQP010018556.1:0-17617 GCA_022664845.1 Lepisma saccharinum | reverse complement strand
GAGCAAAACCAAACTACCAGATTAGATATATTGTTATATTGATTTTGTAACTTTAAATATAGACAGAATTATGTCACTTATTTACAGTCAGTGTCACTCTTGAAAGTAAGGCCGGCTTTTCATGCACGCGAGCTAACCGCGTGCTTCGCTTGTGCTTTGCTTGAGCAAAGAATTGCAACACGTGCTTAAGTATCTTTATTTGCTGCTCGCAGTAATCGCAAGCAAAGCACGTGGTGATCGCATACTTGAAAAGCCTACCTAAGTTACTAACCTAGTTCCGATTCGACCAATAGCCTAATTAGTCGAATAATACTTCTCACCAATATCTTAGCGATTAATTAATTTTTTTAGAAGAGAAAGAAGATTGGGCAGTTTAATTTCATAGAAAATCTCGCGTGCCAAACTCAATGAAAGGATGCCTCTGAGTCTACAAGAGAAGAACAACAGGACTGTTTTCGATGCAAATAATATTGAGTAACTTTTTCGTTTGGCCAAGGCTCCACTTTATACAAAAGAACGAGTAGTTCCACTTCATGAAGTTCATGTTTCTTACTATCCTAAAGTTTCTTCGTGTAATGTGAATTAATATTAATACTTTTTTTCAACGACAGAAAAATATCATTAGCTCACTTAACTTTTGTTCGATTTATATGTACTGTTAAAAACTTGTCAGAAAGAAATACTGAGAAAAGCCAGGCAAATATTCATTTTCTCTTTCTGTGCATGTGCGAACATAACATTGGAACTGAAAAGTCAGAACTTCCGGTATCATAGAAAAATCCCTAGATATTTTTCCAGATTTAATGCAAATTCTAACTTTTATCTGAAACATTACTGGATATATCAAAGTACTTCCCTAAATTTTTTTTTAACAGTGCGGAGATCCATTGAATTGAGCGCTTCGGAGCTTACATTCACAATTATTTTGCCAAATATTTTATAAAAAAATCAAATGCTTGATTAATCTTAATTCTGAAAGAGTATTTCAAGACCGTGTCCATCGGATCATTCAGGTCAAGTTTTGGATTGGCTCTGTGCTTGAGACCTGGTCTGACCCGAAAAGCAAAGCAGAATTTATATAATTATTTCCTTACGTTTGAACAGTGTTTCTTTTTCAGGGTTTACCGTGATCGGAGATGCTACCCCTAGAACACAAAAAATACGACACCGAAATGCCTAGTTCAATATAGTTCTTAGGCCGGGTCAATCAGGTCAGGTTTCGGACATATACATCTATGTTCGGGTCAGACCAGTCAGCGAAAGTGACCCGGTTTCAGCTCTGACTTCTACCCTGCATTTAAAATATGCTCCGAACTGATTTATATTCATAATAGGACCTATTACAAATCTGCATGTGCCATTCAGGAGCTCAGAAGAGAAGGGATCGATGAGTTAACCGTAGATTTGGGAAAACAACTTAAATGTTTAAGAGTCAGTCTGCAGAGAAAGGGCGCATCTGAAATTAAAGTCTAAAGCGACGATCTCCAACGATATATGATGACAGTACGATTTTATTATATCTCTTTTATCCTCGCACGAAATTCCATTGAGGATTTTTATAGAGGAATAATGTAATGATTTTACGGGTAAAACTAAATATATTTTAGACCCTCATAGAATATAAAATATATTTTAGACCTACCCACAATAGAATACATACTACAATAGGAATAGGCTTAATTTGTTTGATGGAAATCGCTTTTATTCATTTCATCACTTTAGGAAAGATGAAGAATCAAAGTGGTTCATTTCAGCTGTGTTGAGCATAGTTGCTCATCGGAATTCCCGGCAATATGACGTCTTTCTCTTGGAACCGAATCGGATGTGGGTACAGACTGGAAGTCATGTTTTTTCCCGCCTTTTTAGACCATGACAAATCCATTCGTGTACATAGCTCATCTCTGTCTGACCTGTAGTTACTGAGACCTAAGTGGGTACAGTCGAATAGGCATGGTAACATATATATCTTCCCCTTATTTACTACCGTTCATCTGGGATTAATAAAACTACGTTGCAGACATAAAGAACATGGCGATGTTCCGAATCTATTAAATTTAAGTAGCTATGACTAAAAGTTCGCTAAGATTGTAAAGTTTTTTCTTAATACCTAGAACGTAAAGTCGAAGTAAAGCGGCGGTTAGTTGAAAAGAAAGGCGGACAAATTGAAATTTAAGTTGATTCGGCTGCTCCAATGCTATTGTTTTACACGAAAATGTTCTCCCGACAACGAATAGTTAATATCTATCGAAGATAAGGATGTTCATTCAACGTAAACACAGCAGCTAAACTTTACTTGCACAGACAAATTTTTCATAAGTTTCTTTATTGTAAGGTCGAACATTTATATTGCAATCAACAAAATGGTACCGGTACATATGTTTATGAAAGGTTTTTCTATATATCAAGGAAAAGATTACTGTTCGTTGCTTTTCCCCTCGTCACGTACTATCAAATTATTACAACCTTAAAACAACACTATTTGAATTCTCGTGTGATTAAATTCAATTTATTACGTGTATAATGTTTTTATCCTCACTTGTATGAATTCTCATTTCGACATCAATGTCTTCGAACATCAAGATTTAACTCATGTGTGAATAACACAATACGCATTCACTCTCATTTGTATGAATTCTCATGTGATTTAGTTTAGATTTTTAACACGAGCGTGGATACTTTAACACGTTTGCAATTTCACTTGTATGAATTGTCCTGTGAAGTTTTCAATATGTAATATTTAACACAGTAATTCCGCACTACTGGTATCTTTTATCAGCTGATTTTCAATTGTGTCTGTTAACACCTTTGCCGCTTGTTAGCCTTCTTACTTTTTACAGAAAAAGGTCCTAATTGAAAGATACTGCAATGATCAGTTCTTCTGACTTATTTACTGAGATATGATGCTCTTGGGCAGAATAGCTGGCTCCCATTCTATACATTCAAAATAGATATACGTACAATAACTCGTTCAATAGCCAAACAAGTTCTTGAGCAAGTTGTCTGCCTTCCCAACGACTTCTAGCAGGTAACGAAATATACGACGTGGGATACCTAAATAACAGCAGCGCATCTGTATTTCACCGGCATATGTCCTTCGAGTCAGTGTTTTCGATTTATTTGTCCCCAGTACCTTGCTAGGTTTTCCTATGACTAACTAAGCTTTTAAATCTTCGAGCAGAACACATCTTCATGATTAAACCGCATTTTGCTTGATTTTTACTATGACTAACTGAGTCTTTAAATCTACGACTTAATTACTAAGTCTTTAAATCTTCGTGTAATGGATAACTTCATGAGATGACTGGGCGAACTTTAACACAATCTGCCGTCGCATTAATGGAGAAGATTCTCGACGTAAGGTTTCACACTTACCTTCCTTAGCGGCGGATCCAAACCTTAACGTCCCGGAGACACTATACTTTACTGGATGTCCTATCGTTGGACCCAAAGTGTACAACTAAACTCCCTGATGAGAATCCCGAATACAACTAAGTATGCCCCAATCCAATGATCAGTGAGGTTACCACTAGCTGCAGCGACGCCGATTCAGGATTCAGTGATAGGCCGAAAGAGCTTTTCAACATCGTACGGGCTTACAATCACATAAAACCTATTGTTCAAAAGCGCTGTATAATTAATCTGACCGAATATCAAAATCCCATCAGTCAGTTCATCTTCTCGTCAGACCTGCACCAACATCTTCATGCCGTATAACTTTCTTATTACTTTTGGTGTCAAGTTAACTTTAAAGACTTGAATCTAGTCCAATAGCTGATTATATCTTTAGCTAAAGCAGACAGTATAGTAAACTTCTGGGCATTATTCTTTGATTATTTATTCATAAGTATCGATTGACTCTTGAGATAACATCGATATAACTACGAACTCCAGTTGCATTAGCGAGGGCGACATCTGTCGAGCGCTTGGGTAGTGAGTTGTTTGAACCTCTTCGTTGCGACTATATTGGGAAAGCATTCAACTGTTTTCACTAAAATTCCACGGACAGAGACGTTTAAAGGAATATGTATGATTAATATGTCGCAAGATCATTATAAAAATTCAGACTTTTAACAAAGAATATAGTCGATGTAAAACAAAATAAGAGTAACGAACATATTTACAAAAACTTTTTTTTTCTTATATGTTATAAGATCAAATATTAAATTATACTATTTCAAATTATATTAATTTTGGGATTTTCATCTACTACTCCACGGTCATTTGGAGCTGCATACTTTCAAACGAATGTTGTTTGATTTCAAATTGGATAGAAATTGGAAGAATTGCTCTGTCGTATCAACTTTTGCAAATGGCTCCACATCTAGAAAACAATACTAAGAAACAAACAAACTGTATTCTTTGAGATTAAAAGTTTGCGTTTTCTTATAAAAGCCTTTAAAATGTCAGAAACGCACTACGTTCTACTTCTTGAAAAACGGTATAATTTGTCGTGACGCGTCGTTTGCACGAATTTCGTGCTACTTCCTGTAAGACCAATATTTATTCCAATTAATGGAACACCTATTCTGAATCACATCAAAATACTCAGATTTCGTTTTCGCTTCTCACTTCACTTGGAACTTACAGTCTCACGAACTCTTCCAGATAAGAGGAAACTCGTAATCTTGAAAGTTCTGTCTAAACGAATGCGCATCCAGCATATCAAAAACCGGAACCCAACCAGTCATGAGACAATAATACTTCACGGTTTCAACTAGCTCGGCAATTGGCTCTGGGTAACAGGTATCGGGGAAGTATTAAGGAACACAAATATGCTGACAACAGAAAGGAATGCTCAAGATTAGGACGAATGGAGAAGCCTTAAAGTGTCGTAAAGGACGTGCCGCTTTCGGGAGTACACTAATGATGATAATGATATTTGTGACCTAGAAAACTTGGTATGATAACGAAAGAAGGTTTTGAAATAAATGATGTGTGAAAACCCCTGTTCCATGGATGCTGTTATTTTCTTTGGATTTCCCATAATTTCTGCAATGGGAATTCCTGCACAGAGAAAGATGTTTGTGGTTGCCCCCACAAAATTTCATACAATATGGCCTAAACAAAACTTTGTTATTGCTAAACAAAAATGTGTTTAAACGAATTATATTGTCAGCATTGAAACAAGAATGTATAACAATCCTGAGAAAGAATACAACCGAAATCCCAATATTTTGAAACCTAACACGCTACCTACAACGCTAGGACTCCACATAGCTTCCTGTTTATTATTCAACTTCTTGACGCTGCTTTCGAAGAATCCATTTAATGCTATATTAATCATTGTTATTAAAGGAACAGTCGGACTCATTGTACAGTAATATTGAACATATGCAGTTAAGATGCTGATAACTTTATCTTAACAGTTCCCTTGTATAAGCAGAACCCAGCTAAGAATCATTATGGTCTGGTAGATAAGGCGTCGAGCTGTCAACTATGTTACCCGTGTTCGAGCCTGGCTTTGTACCATTATATACTTTTTCACTCATATAAACCAATTTTGTTTGAACAAACCTTTTTTAAAAGAAGAAATAAAACTTTGTTTGGGTCTTATTTCAATAAAATGTTGTCAACCACGAACATGTTATTGTTTCTTTAGCCGCAAAGGGAACAGACACTCAAGGCGGATAGAAGCAATCCTTTTGTTTCCACTCTCAAATAAATATCTGAACTAATCTGTGTATCTCTCTGTAAAATAACAGGTCTCTGTGAAACAACTTACACGCACGTAAATACAGTAATTAAATATCTCCAAACAAGAGTGTAACTACAATCGTGAAAACTTGTCTTTTCCTGATTTCGACCTACATCGCAAAACATGGTTGTGTCATGTGTCCAACATCTAACGAGGAAACGAGTTGTCGTTTCTCCGTCAGCTGTCGACGACGGAACCGCTTAACATAACCAACGTTTCTGAAGTTACAGAGACAACTTCGCAGCCCTACAAAACTCCGCGACATGCTTTCAGTAAAAAGAAAAAGAATAAAGAAGTTTCAAACAGATGCGACCTTCACAAGGATGTTGCGGAAAAGTGTAGCAAAATTCAAGAAGAAAAAAAATACAATGCAGTCTTAGAGGATAACTGAATTGAAATTAAGTTTATACACGTTTAGAGACAGAGCTGCCAACCTATGAACAAATATTTTTTTTTGTTACGCATTCGATTAGCTGCAGGTTCTAGAAAGGAAAATTAACCCTCTCCATTCTTTGTTCCTGAGTTTCAATTTATGCTTAACCCTCATACGGCCAAATTGGGCCATTTTTGACCCGAGACAGTGATTTTTGGATATTTTACGTATATTTTATATTTCGGCGAAATATAGGTTCCTTTACATGTCAAGTGCCTATTTGTCTTGTAATTTATCAACGAAATAGCATCATAAATATGTTTTTGTAATAGATCAGCAGCATAATGGTCCAAATTTGGTCAACAACATTCGAGATTATTTTATTGGTGACATTCTCTAAGGAGTAATTCTTATCTACGTGCTGTTACAAATGAAAAAACTTGCTAAACATAACTTCCTTCAAAAAAACGAACCGTAACAATTTTCTCTCACCAGATAGCAGCATGGAACCAGTACCGTTGCCGACAACTGGCGAAAATTATTCCACCAGATATGAGTTTCCTTAAATTGACGGGATTGTTGAATCTTTTTTACCGAAATACGTGTATATGCACTAATATTTCCATATGCTTATCGTCAGAAACCTTTAAAGGAACCTTTGGGGCGCAAACGCGAAATATTTTCGTGACTGAAAGGAAACCATTGCCCTTGAACACTGGCAACACTAACCAGAACTAAACGCAATTGTGGAGTTTTGTGTGCTAAAAGGAGTTATGAATGAAATCATATTATTCGGAACCTAAATAAAACCAATCTTCCTAAAAGTTAGTGTAAGTCCATGTCGACCAACCGTGAAGAAAAAATATGTTAGCAATGTAAGGGTTAAAATAATATTTTTTCTTAATACTGTCTACACTATAAAATGTAAAAATTATTTTACACATTTTTACGAAATTGTGCTAGTTATATGTTTACAATGTGTAAGCAATGTGCACAGGAAATGTCTTTCTAAAGGTAAATTTTTTGAATGCTTCTTTCGATATCAGTTTATCAATAACACTTTTCAAACACTTTTCGCCGAAACTTTACCAACGATACTTCAACCACCTATCTAGCCCTAGTAGTTCCTAAATTGAAAATTTACTGCCCGGACCTCGGTGCCCACGTGTTTTCAAGGTCTCGTGACAGATGAAGCGAAGGAGGAAATAAACATTCACATCGCGGGAGTAATTAATCCCGGATGTAACGTTCTGACGTCATATTGAAAAATCCAACCTGACCGCTAACCCAACTTCACTCGTTAACGCTCCCTCGGGATTACATGCATGTGAAGCTCGTATAATTCACAAACATGTTAGAATGTTGAACATGTTTACAAAATTTCGAGGAAGCATTTATTAATAATTGAAATCAACATTGGCATATTCTTTTTAAAAAAGGAAGTAAAGGAAGGTATCTTGCAAGGTAATGTAATTGAGGAAAAGGGCAATAAAATGTTGAAATTGTCCACAAATATGCAAGAAAATTTTATTTATAAGTAATAACAGCACATAGAAATCATCTCTTTAAAGACAAAATGTTACTTTGCCTACGGAACAAATCCGGACTTCCCACGTAGAAAGCCGACGCCATACCGTCTACGCCACGAAAGTAGCTGCAGGTTAGGGTTACTAATACACGAAAAATGCAGGACTTCACATGCAGACACATTGAATTTGCAGTAATGAATTGGCAGAATCACGTTCGTCATGTATTTCCTAGCTTTATATTAGAAACTGTCAACTACAGCTCAGCTGCTTTCTCTTAAGGCTGATTTTCGTGAACGCTTGCGTTGCTTGCGATTAGGGCGAGTAGAGAGTTGAAACACGTGTTAGTATGTGTTCTACGTATAACACGTGTTTCAATTGGCTATTCACCCAAATCGCAAGCAACGCAAGCTTCCAAGGAAAGCAGCCCTTACTCGTAAACAAAAATAATCGAGTGTTGTTATTATAATATATCGATATTAGTAGCAGCCACGCTCTCTAGTAGTTTTTAAATAGCGACAAATTACGATAAATAACACAAACAGGTGTAATAACGTCTTGCCCATTTTCTTTTTAAAATGCCGGACTTTTTAAAGAGAAAAACGTGCCGGTCTAACATTACTAGAAACGTTAAAAAAAACCGGACGGCTGGTAACTCTCATGGAGGCAAACGATTTGGAAAGGGTATTATAACACACCGCACACCCTCTGGTCACCCTTGAAGATATAATGTGGATAATGATCATTTACTTTCGCGAGACATTCATAGAAATCAGAGTCCTGCGATTAGTCACTACTGGAAACATGCTTAATTTTAAATCGTGGTGATGTACCAGGCAAAATTAAATAAATCTCCTACAGCCTTTGTGGCCGGTCTGTTATAAATACCGTTCCTGGAAATTTAGTATTATTCAGAACAGCTTTCAACCTCCAGAGAATGTAACTTTTTTAGAACAGCTTGTATTGGGTACTGTAGTTTGCTAGGAGACATACTGGTAAAGCACTCAAGTACATTAAAATGTCTGCTGTATTCTTTTCTACAATATTGCTGTAATAATTTATCTCCGCCATTCAGAAGACTCTCTTACTCCTTCCTATTCATGCTCAGCACACGACTACGTGTTTTGGAAATTAGGTAAAATGTCAGATGCATTAAGAGGAGAGCTTATAATTTATTGTATGTTCGTTGGGAGGGAATCTTCTTTACTCACTCGAGGCGTTCCCTTTTGCTATTCATACACGCTACACACCTGCCCATCAGTGTGCAGTTTTTATTCTAAATGTTGAATTACGGCTTTTTTGAGTATGGTTGCGTGATTATATTAGTGTTTTCTTCATTACTACTACTGCAGAGCTTAAAATAGAAACAAAAACACATCTTTCTAGTTGCCTGACAGAAAATTATGAAATGTGGGTCAAGGTAAGAGTAATAGACTGGAGTGATACTTTATTTCTCGTTTTATTAAATGTGAATGTTATGACAAAGATTAAACGCAGCAGCTGTGAGGTTATTGATCGTTACATGAATTGGTATATTCTTGTACAGACAAGAAGTAAATGTGCCTGTTACTCTTTTTCAACGACATGAATTATTCTGCTGGAAAACGCTATAGAGTCTAGAAACTATAACGAATTGAGAGATTTTAATTAAATAAACGAGTAACTTCCACTAGCGTTAATAATAGTTAATCGACAAATAATATAAACAGGTAGTCACATCTTGGTTGGAAGACCGGATGGAAGGAGACCATTGGGAAGACCGAGATGTCGTTGGGAGGACAATATTAGAAGAGATCTTCGAGAAGTAGGTGTTCGTGATGAAAACTGGCTTGATATTGCTCAAGATAGAATCCAATGGCGAACGTTTGTCACTGCGGCGATGAACTTGCGAGTTCCATAAGCCATAGAGTTAGTTAGGTGGGTAGGTAGTTACAAAGTAAAAGACCCTCCCAACTATTTTAGGTTTTTAAAAAACAGTAGCTGGAAAATGAAAATCAATTTGAAAGTTTCAAAAGTGATCACGATAATACTTATTAGCACGCATCAAATGAACTCATCCAGATTTTGCAACGATGTTATTTAGGATAAATTTGAAAGTCCGTAAATATGACGTAATAACCCACGTTTGAATTTTGAATCTGAATTTTATTTATGGCCTTTTTAGGCATCTAAGGCTTAGGACGGGATAGATGAGGGTGAAAAATCGGGAAGGTGTCGACCAGGGCCTATCTTGAAGGTGCTGGAATTTGACTGATGTGACTGAGGAAAAATCCTGGAAAAATCTCAGTCAGGATGGTCGTCCGCTGGGATCGAACCCACGACTTCCCGAATACTACGCCAACGCTCTACTACTGAGCTACGGTGGGTCGGTAATATAATAACCCATGTGTTCAAATTTCTTATCGAAAATAAATATATTAAAATTGTGGATTAGTTTATCCGATAGGTATTCTTAAGCATTATTGGGACTACTTTCCAAAATATTTTCGTTGGTCGTCATTTGTTCGTTATTTTAAAATATCTTTAAAAAGGGGCGGGCTCTTAAGAAGCAAATGGGAGTCACACATGAGAATGAAAATCACAGTTGCCAACTAGTAATGTGAAAAGTAACAAATTAAGAGACGCTTGAGACACTTTGATAGAGAAAATTGTTTTGGTGATTTGACCCACAATCCTGGATGTCTTACGAATGAACAAAACCTGCGGGGTCAAGCACCACTAGGGGATATGATCACAGAGATCAACAGAATATGCCTCACTATGACGCTGCATGCTGCTACTAAGGGCGTCAACAAACTTTATTGATACCAGAGACTTTTGTTGGCGGAGAGCTCTTTGAAGATCTGGTAGACTTCATGGCGGGAGAGGGAGACAAAGCCACGTCAGTCATTGGATACAGTTCTCCTCTAAGTCCCGGTAATAGACGTGTCCTATGTGGGTGGCATCATCGTCTTGAAATATAAATCCCTCACCTCTTCTATGTGCATAAAGTCTAACATGTCATCCTTATACAAGGTAACCAAAAATGTTTTTGTCGTTTTGGAATCATACGCTCACAGAGAGGAAACGAAATGATTCACGTACCTGCCAAGCGATCGGAAGTTAGTCTGACCATCGACCTTCAGTAATACAGGCACGATGCTCACACACAGCAGTCATAGCTCGTCCAGTGTAAAAGGGAAATGGAGGAATCGAGGCAGCTTGTTCGCGTGTGTTGTATGACTTTAAAGTGGGTCTGTCAGCTGCCGCATCAAGTCACTGCATATGCCAGGCATTTGGTGAGCATGCCGTGAACAAATGCACCGCCAGGCATTGGTCCCAGAAATTCCATTCGGGAGATGAGCCTTGCTGATGAACCTCGCAGTGGACGACTACATGTGTTGGATGACGAGGCTCTGAAAGCAGCTATTGAGGAGGACAGTGGTCTAATGTGTGATGAACTTGCAGGAAGGTTCCATGTTTCCGCTGAAACAATCAGACTGCACCTGAAGGGGTAGGGAAGTCATACAGGTTAAGCAAGTGAGTACCCCACACATCGTCGGCAGCCAACGAGTGACAGCCTGTTTGTTCTTGCTCTCTCGGTACCTGAACACACCCATATTTAATCGCTTGTTCACTGGTGACGAAAAGTGGGACCTCTATAACACTCCCAAGCGTACCAGACATTGGTTGTCGTCGCGTGGCCGTGTTCCTTACACCTCAAGACCACCTCTGCACCCACGAAATATTATGCTCTCAGTATGGTGGACTTGTCGCCAAGTGGTGCATTACGAGCTCCTTCCACCTGGTCAGACCATCACTGCTGACCTCTACTCACAGCAGTTGCAAAGGGTGCACCGTGCATTGCCTCAGAAGGAGCCGACATTGGTGAATCGCAATGGTGTGTTGTTCCTCGACGAAAATACCAAGCCACATGTGCCAAAGAGAACCCGGGAGACCCTTCAGCTACTTGGCTTGGAGACACTGTGCCATGGACCATATTCACCGGACCTTACGCCAACAGATTACCACCTGTTTCATCCCCTCGACAACCACCTCCGTGGAAGATCCTTCGCCAATGAGGGAGACCTGTGGACCGCACTCACTGACTTCTTTGGCTCGAAGACCGCCGACTTTTATCATCAGGATCTTGTGCAATTGAATGAACGTTGGCTGCAGGTGTTGGATGCTGATGGAGCTTACTCCGAAACCAAAAGGTACGTACTGTCCACTGTATTGCTCTTTGTTTATCGCTGCTCTAGAACGGCAAAAACTTTTTTGGTTACCTTTCCCTCCATCCTCCAAGAGAGATGCTACACTACACCGATCAAGTACTTTTGTACCTCTACAACTGCCTCGTGGTGTTACATAGACAAACGTTCTTGGTTGTCAGAACAGTCATCGTTGAGAATCACTGTCCATAGAAAATCGAAAATTATCATTTATGAGTATTGACCGTTCGTGGGCCCAATTCATATGGACTTCTGTTCATTGTAAACGTACCCTTTTGTGCAGTTGGGTAAATAGTAAATGTAGCACCGGTTCCTGGCATACAACCCATCTTTGTATAGTCGACTGTAAACCGTACTTGTTCATACGGATCGTTCAGGGGCAGCACGGTTGACGTTTCAGATATGTTCTTTTCAACCATAGATGATAATATATGTCACCAACAGTCATGTTACATACGGCCGTCCTCCATTGTACCTCTGCCAGACATTTTGCGTTCTCTGGGACGTGTTCCACGGCTTGCTGTTCACCGAAGGATGAAGAACTGAGCCACTTTACCATCGGTCTGCCATTGCCCTGTTTCTAATCTCTCGGTAACACGCCATAGCAATTCATTAACCAAATGTTATATTATTGTCATATTCGACTGTTTTGACTCACCAACTTTCATATACTGTATGAACTTCACAACTATTTTGGCCAACCCACAAATTAGCTTGTCTGTGTAGTTCAAGCGTTAAGTAGCCCCGTGTACGTCATTATGGCAATTGCTGCGTTACATGTCTTCGAAATGTATTCACCATTAAATGTTTGGTAGTAAGATTTGGCTTATAGTATTTTCCCATACTGCAACCTTTTTAAAAAAATTACGATGATCATTGTAGAATAGCGTCTATGTATTAGACGTTTGTTTTAAAGAAGGGATTTCGGAAGCTTTGTTCTTCAAATAAATATTTACCAAGCAAAGCGGAAATAGAGTGATGGCTGTGTTCCTGTGGGGACTGGGGAGTGGAAGAGGTATCACTAGTTCTTCAATACGAGACTACAAAAGTCCAATTCTTCTTCGTCTTAAATGACCTTTTTCTGTGGTTTCTTCTTCCACACTTGACTCTACGGCTACTCCTAAAATGGTGTCATCACTATCTCAAGTAGTTCTTTAGATATTTGGTCCCGGAAACCGGAAGAGCTCCTATAATTTTATGATTCTCGAGGAAGCAGTAAATTAGAACATAATATTCTAAGAACAACGGTCAGTTTCAAGCGAAAGTAGTTGAGTATACAAAGCAACAACTCTTGATAATCCGAAAGGGTTTACACGCAACATATTTTTAACTTTTAGATTGTTCTATATACAAAGCATAATCTTTTCATTTTTATTTTATTTTCATGATTTTTACTAACATAAAATTGCCCAACTGTTTTCAAATTTCTTGTCTCGCTTCTAACACGTGTGGGTGAATGAATGAGGAAAAAAGCAAAAGTATTTCGTTGTCTACTATCATCATCATCATCATCGGTTTCTTCTCTGAAAGTTTGAACTCTCTAGGCTTGAGTTTGAAGAAGTGCCATTGCAATGTCCTACGACAAAAATACATTAGGGACATACGGCGGTAGTGGTGCAATCTATCCTTAGAGATCGCCGTTTTACACTAACCTTAACGTCCAATTTATATTCCTTAATATTGTCAAGAAGCTCCACCCGTTTTCTTCTTCTTCTTTCTCCTCAGGCATGTCCTAAATTCCATCCCTCAGTATTCAATCTCTGCATCATCGATGTTCTAACCAATTTCTTTTTTCCTTCTTCATTCTCTCAAGCATTGCTCTTGTTTTGTTTTCAACATTTCTCTATCACGTATGCTTTTCTCATTAGGTCTGTGTGCAGCTCGTCTTTTATAGTCTTCTGTATGTCCATACTTTCAGCGCTTCCAATCTTCTTTCGTCATTTGTTTGTAGGATCCATGTTTCTACTCATACAACACAAAACTTTAACCAAATCTTTTAATTAATCTCGTTCTCAGCTTCTCGTTCATAGGCCCACGAAAAAAGGACCACAGTTTACACGTCGTAATTAATCCTCAGAAGTAGGTACTGCCATATGTTAATTAAATGCTAAACTACGTACGTGTCGTATGAGCGGAGAGAATTTTGGAAACCCGTTATTAAACGTAATGTAAGATCTTTGCATCGCGGATAATAAAAAATAAAGAATCTAACCTGACTGTATTTAATCTATTTCTACGAAAGGTTTAAAATTCTAAAAATGTGTTTAAGGGAAAATATCTAAACTGAGTTGACCGAACCCATTTCCTTGAATTTTGTAAAATTTTAAAAGAGAACAATTACTTATGCATAAAAACAAAATATGGGTAAAGTTCCTTGAAAAAAGAGAGAACGAACCTTGAGATATTGGTGGGAATCAAAACCGAATCTCCCGACCAGCAGTCGAACACTCTATCCAATATACCAAGTGGACAATCGGTAACGGATGGATTTTCACTGTGTTTTATCCTTATCTGTATTCTGGACAGTGTAGTAGACTATGTAATTAAGCAGGACGGCAACAGAGAGCACTAAGTACTACAAGGATTCATTACAACGTACAAGCTCTCTACAAGAAGGTGCTTCTTAGTGGACGCCTCTTTCGCCCTTGCTATATTCGCCTTTATTTTTTTTTCCGGATTTCATATCTTCACTTATAATGCTTCCCAGATATTGCGTTTAGCTTATATAACATCTTCTTAAGTGATATTTCATTCTCTACAGCAAAAATATTCCATTTATTTTTTGGTCCCTTAATAGCGAAGCTATAACTAAAGGAACCTTCTATACCCGCTCATGGTGTCCGTATCCAGAAATTAAATCTCAGGAACAACAAGGTGTAGAGAGAAATACTTGAGGTTTCGTTAGAAAGGTCTTGGGTAAACTAGCTCAGAGTCTCTGCAATCGTCTTGATTAGTGCAGTGCTTCAGTGTTGCCATCCAATTTTCTAAAAATCTCAATTGTTCAAATTACTTCCATTCAGTTAGACCTAGCGCGCTATTCTTGGCATGAACATTATTCGACACAATACAAAAATAGTGAGAGTGTCTGCTTTGCCAAGCAACCCACTTATCGGTGTTGCTAGCGTATTTCCTATAAAATTATATTTTTTGCAAATCACTTCGATTATTTTAGTCACAGCAGCACCAAACTTGGCATAACATTGATACAATAGGAATATAGTGCGGATGTTATAACTCCCCAGAACCCCAATTGTCAGTGCTGCCAACCCATGATAAAATATATCTCAGGAACCATAAGGTCTAGAGACATACATGAGGTGTCGTTCGCAAGATCTTAGCTAGAATATAGCTCAGACCCGCTGAAACAGTCATGACTGATGCAGTAGTTAAGTGTTGCAATCCCATTAAAATAATAATTTTTTCAAATTACTTCCATTCAGTTATATCTAGCTGCACCACACTTGGCATTCACATTTTTAGACACAAGAGCTGTGGATTTACTCGAATCTAAGCATTGCAGTTGCCAGTGTTACCAGCCTATTTTATGAAAAAAATAATGATTGTGTGACTGAAATGGTATCAAGGGACCGAACGAAGCCTTTGTGATTGCTAGTGGAATCCCAGTTGCCCTTTAATCCATTTGCATTCTATAAGCTGAAACAGTTCCCATAGTTTAGTGGCAGTTGTTATGGAACGCCAATAACGCGAACGTTAGTTCGAATTCTGCTGCCTGCCCTTTACCTAATCTAATATAAATAGGAGGAAATTGGAGAATCCTGGATCCAGCAATGGATAGAAAATGTCTTAATGTGGCTGAGCAGAAGTAGCACATATCAGAAGTAAAGACTGTATGCAAGATATGGTTATGACTGAACCTAGTGCTGGATTATAAAAGACGTGTATTATGCAAATACTACCTGTTATCGGTTTCTATTACGTCACAGTTCATTCTAAGCAAAATATAAAACATACCCAACTTTTTCATCCTTTCGCGATTATTCGTTAAATAGCGGAAAAGCTTTAAGGATCCTTTGTTTGTTACCGTGATGTCTTT
The DNA here is from genome assembly GCA_022664845.1 of Lepisma saccharinum. Classification (NCBI taxonomy): domain Eukaryota; kingdom Metazoa; phylum Arthropoda; class Insecta; order Zygentoma; family Lepismatidae; genus Lepisma; species Lepisma saccharinum. The sequence goes on along the minus strand of JAGDQP010018556.1, from coordinate 1,758 downwards.
CCTTTTAAGTGGGAACTTTGATCTTACGTACAATATGTAGAAGTTGACCAGGTAAGGACTTCAAATAACTTATCCAAAGACTGCTTTATTTATGCTGTACACAAGCGAGTTCCATTACATCACCCATTAAACGTGCTGTAGCTTTTCATCACCTCTTTGCTGAAGTATATCTTCCAGGTGTTTCATGAAAGGATGTTTATCTTACTTCTTTGCGGACACACTTCCTTTATCAGCTTCTGCTTTACCTGTGTCTAATATAAACACGAATCCAAGGAGGTCTTTCTGCTGCTACTCGAGCTTTGATGAAGCTTACCTCAATAAAATAAAACTGTTACGATCTGCCATAATCTTGTTTTCGTGCCTAATGAAAGACCTTCGTTCTCTTCTTCTTCCTTTTTTTTTAAAAAAAAAGAACTAAATCTCATTAAAGTTAAGTTATGAAGCAAGATTGTGTAATTAACTCTGTCAAAAGCTTTTTACGTGTCAGGAAGCTGAATTGTGTAATAGGATGTCGCTTACGGGGTTGTAGTAATTATGGAAAACAAAAAGCAATGACCGACTCACGCTAAACTACAGTTCTTTTAAATGTTTAATTTTTCTGCTGTGAGTGTGTGGGTGCATTTTCGAAAGCCCAAGATCAAAATAATGCTGATAAACTTGATTTAAAATGTTTTCTATTAAATATATTTTCTGCTTGTCAACATGTCTGCGAGTTTAGTATTTCATGGAGACAAAATGTGGACTCGACTGATGCAGAAACAATGAAAGCTTTTGAAATGGATACGTTGAATACTGAGTGTAAGATTGAAGTGGACAGAGGAAGAGGAAGAAAGCGAATGCAAGGTTAAGACAAAGAGGAAAGCGGAAGATCGGAATGAACTAACTAACTAACTCTATGGCTTATGGAACTCGCAAGTTCATCGCCGCAGTAGCAAACGTTCGCCATTGGATTCTATTCTTGGCAATATCAAGCCAGTTTTCATCACGAACACCTACTTCTCGAAGATGTCTTCTAATATTGTCCTCCTAACGACGTCTCAGTCTTCCCACTGGTCTTTCTCCATCCGGCCTTGCAACCAGGATATAATATAATCTTCGTTTTCCCCCCATCCGAGCTACATGGCCTGCCCACGTTAGTCGTCTCGATTTCATTATTTTTACATCTGGTGAATGGTAAAGTCCGCGGAGTTCTTCATTATGCAGTCTCCTCCACTCTCCAGTCATCTCGTCCCGTTTCGGCCCGTATATCTTTCTTAAAATCTTATTTTCATAAACACACGTAATTTATGTTCATCTGCTAGGGTCATACTCCAACTTTCGCAACCGTAAAGTATTACCGGCAGAATAACCGTTCTGTATATTTTCAATTTACTTTATATTAATCGATGTTAGATGTTAGAAGTTTTTGGACCGAATGACCGATACTAAGCGACTTTTTATTTCTTCCGTTACCTCATTTTTGCTTGTTACGTATGCTCCCAAGTATTTCAATTGGTTTACTTTCTCTACGACCTCATCCCTAATTCTTATGTTTTTATTTCCTTCATTCCCTGTGTTTCGGCATGTTATCATGTATTTTGTTTTATCTGTGTTTACCTGTAGACCTATCTCATCCCATGCTTCTACTAAGACATCAGTGTAGCTTTGTAGTGCATCTATATCGTCCCCTATTAAATCTACATCATCCGCGTATACAAACAGTTGATTCATACCATTCAATGATAGTCCCTTTTTGTCCCCTTTAATTTTTAAAATCGC
>JAGDQP010018555.1:0-36355 GCA_022664845.1 Lepisma saccharinum | reverse complement strand
GCTAAGATCTCCTACTAAAGGTATCAGACTGGCATTAGCATTGTGAGTCTGAGGAAAACATAGGAAAGAATGAATAATGTGAAAATTTAACCCTCGCCCTATCCCCCAGCCGGCACAGGGACGTCGATTTGACGTCGAGAATTTGTCACTTTCGTCGAATCAACGTCTTAGGTCGAAATTTACGACGTCAAAAATTGGTCATTTGCGTGGAAATGGCGTCGTTGGTCGAAATTGTCGACGTAGAATCGACGAAGGCGAAAAAACGTAAAAACAATGTCATTGCAGCCAAATTTTGAACAAGTTCTTGATATAAGCACAACGTGTCTTTTTACATAATCATTTTTAACGTTGAAATCACGTAAATATGACTATATTTTGACGCTAATTTTACGCTTTACCGACGTAAATTTCAACGTAATGATAACGTCATTTTATCTTACTTTGGACGTTCTATTTACGTCAATTCCACCTCCACTTTCGACGTAGATTCAACGTTAATAGGAGCGACATTGTTTCGTCATTTCGACCTCCAAAATACAACGTCGACGTTTGTTGTCTTGATTACTTGTTACAAGAAATATGGTTATGAAACGTATCAGAGTAAGTAGAAACTTGTACCGTTCTGGATGCACATACTGAAGAGTACCTATGTTCATTACACACACTGCCGTATAAGCAATTCGTTTTTGTGACTCTTTGCCAACGCTCAGCTTATACTCACAATGAAGTGCTGACATCACAATGTTGGTTAGAAAGACAAATAGTTTCGGACCATGTTTTTAACTTCCTTCATATTATTGAATACTCTGTTCCTGAGGAGAAGAAATACGTGGAAAGGGTTGATAGTCCGAGGGCGCAGTGTCCAGAGACTACCGATGTACTAACACGTTTCTGCTGTAAAACGTCTGGTGGACAACTATGGATGCATGACTTGGTCGTCCACTTAGAGAAGCATTCACCATCGCGGATAGTTTTGGCGCCAAATAATATGGATGAGCTGTAGTTTATCTGCCATATAGCCCGAAGGTCAGACACTATCACTACCTGGCTTGGTGGAAGCCACTGGTCACTAGTGTTGGGGTATCGCATAAATACTCACATTTCGTCCCTAGTGATGATTCGCAGCCAAATCAGCATTCCGATCTTCAATTGAATGTGTATTCAAGAAATTTCGAAACGTGTATTTTCGGACCTACTGATGCTCAAAGCTGGCGAAGTGTCGTTACAAATGACTTAATATCTCTGTAAGCAATGATGTAAGCCGTGTAGGCTCAGCAAATCATAATCGAAGTTGTACCTGACGAATGTATCTAAGGAAAGTTTATGACTGACAAGCGCGGCTGAGAGGAATGCTTGTATGCTGTGTAATATCTCTTCCATAACAATGAAAGGCTTTTGTAGAAAATCTCCTTTAAAATTCACCACTAAATCAGAAGCATTGCTCAAGCACATTCGCTGGGTATGACTTCAATTGTGATTTTATAAGACGACACTGCTTACATCGTTACCCGTCAAAATACTATGTAATTTGTCATGATGATTCGCTAAACTTTTAGCGCCTGTAGTTCCAAACTATGCATATTTCTGGAAAGGAACTTTTTTTTTATTTTCATGCGAATAATGACGTCCCAAAATGTGTCGCATTGTTTCAATGACACACCTTAAAGATATTCCGTCGGGGAAGTAGAGTTCGGAGTTTTTACCAAAGGGGAGCACCATGTGATAAAGGTTGAAAGCCTAGGATATACACAAGGTTGATTCAATTAAGATAGAACGATTTGATCTTGGTCTTATTAACCTTGGCTCTCGTGGTCATCTCCTTCTTCACCCCTCAAGATTACAACCGGATAGTGGACACAAGTTGTACTTTCTCTACTGCTCGTCAGGTTGAAAGCATCTCGGCACTGGATCAATGCACCAAACTAACATAGGAAGTACCTTGCACTATTTTCAACAGGCGTCACTTCCGTTGAAGGACGTTCGAAACCACTGCCTTTACAGGCACGAAACAAACTATATCTTCGATATTTCCTATGTGAAAGAGCTAGAAGTTTGTTCCAAACGGACCCCTCTCATTCCTTAACAGTAACACCTAACCAAATCCTTTGTTATATTCCAATCAAACTGCACATGTGTCATTAGACTGCACAAGCAGATAGGGTTCATCACAATTAGCAGGTAAATTTATCCAACAGTTACAGATTGAAAAGAATATAAATATAAATCTTACCATTTGTCTTCCTGTTAAAAGTACAAGAAAGGTGCAACAACTTCTCGTAACGCAAGGGAGGGTAGCAACAGTCGTCCGCTGTTCCCAACTGAACTCAATGATTTTGAGATTTGCGCACAGTATCGATCATTCATGAGATTTCTCCTGTAAATGATAATTCTTAACAAAGAAGACCCGTTATTCTGTACTGTTTTGCACTATGGTCATAGCTTCCTTCCTGCAATGAAGACGTTAGGAATGGTACTTTTGTATACTTTCATTCAATACAAAACTAGTGGAACTCCCATTCCGAAATGATTCACTTCCCTAACCTGAGGAGAAAAACGCGCCAAATATCACACCCTACCCTATTCTAAAACTAATTGCAGGGTCGGTCAAAACCGGTGACTTCTTTCAGCGGGGGATTTAACAACTGGTTGACAGGTGGCAGAGTGTTTTTCGGACTAATGGTAGTATTCCAGGTAAGATATCGTTCTTTTCCTCACGGTGTAAAAATAATATACTTATGGGATAAGCTGGTAGTAGATCACTGATTTATTAATTATAAATGCTTAGGACATAAATACTTACAGTTATAATGTAAAATTTATTATAATGTCCATATCAAATTAAATTCTATTGCCCTTTTCTGTTGAATTTCGGGACTTTCAATGCTTTTTTCGGTATCCTAAAATTCGGGACTGTCCCGAAAAATTTGCAACGTATGGCCTCCGTAATTAGAGGGTATGAAAAAGGCCGTGTCGGATCAGCCGAAGAGCATACTAGCAGATTTATCTGGCTGCTTCCAAAAACCTTCAGAAACGTTCGCAGCAGTGTATCAATCAGTGTTGGATTAACGCACAGACACAATAGGCACGTGCCTAGGGGCGCCAGCGTTGAAGGGGGCCCAAGAAAGACATATCTTAAAAAATCAGTTATCGTGAACATTACAAAAAATCTCTTGATAGACTTATTGTATAATTTTAGAATGAAGTACTAATCTAACATTGCGCTTGCACTTCATTCTTCAAAAGAGTTGTGCAGTTTGGATGGCAATAAGCGTCCCAGTTTCATTTGCTGAAGCGTGAAGCGCCCACCTGTGTATGCACATCGTATTAACTACCTCCTCTCTATCCCTAGCACAGGGTTTCTGAACGTGGGGGTAGCGACCCCCAGGGGGGTCACGGGTTGTATGCAAGGTGGTCGCGAGGAGTACCTGTGGTGATGTATTGAAGTCTTCAACACACATAAAGTGAATCGCAAATATTTTTTTAATTATAAACAAGAAAAGTACTTTTGGGGGTCGCGGCATGGAAACGGTTGAGAAACGCTGCTCCAGCAGATAAAAAACTAAACACGGGGTGCTGTCGATTTGGAATTATTTAAAGGATGGCAGATGGCAGCACTGCACAATCCACCTTTCCAAATTCAATGGTCCTCCGTTCCGTTCCATTATGCTATGTCCCGTTCACTTCCGTTATGCACACTTATCCGAATAAAATAAGTATTTCAAATTTTAACCACAAATGTCACCTAAGTCTGGAAACAGCTGAAAACCCTCCGCGCATAATGGGAGTGAGTATTGGGCAATGCGAAGTCAAAGTAGTTTGATGTGAAGTGAATAAGCCAAAAAGCAACATAGATGAAGATAGACGTATGTGTAGAGTTCCCATACTTGTAGGTATTCGGCACATATTGAATAACAACAGACGAAGATTGATAGCTATTCGAAGGATGATCACAATTCTGCAGGTTATTCTAGAAGTTTTTGCAAGATAAGTGCGTCTCATGAGCTATGAATCACTAAATAATGTTATACCAGGATCTATGAATAACCATCTAAGTCGTGAGCCTTGGCAGCGTTACGCATTTGAAGTTCTAAAAACACTTCAAATAATTATAAGAGTTCTTAATCTTAGTATTCTTAAATAAACTACTCATATGTTAGCCTCTCATCTATTAATATCTGCATGGAAACCCATTGGGGAAATCTAACCAACAATATTATTTTCACAGTGCGAAGTTAAAATTAATCAATGATCAGGAAGATATATCACTCAAATACAATATCGATAACATAATGTGAAATCAAATCTTAAACTATTAAAATACTTACATTCAAATACTTCGGCCCGGTCATTCATTTTAAACTTGCAACACATGATCAATCCTACACAGTTGTCCCAACTCCCAAGTGAAGCAGGAATTTTGGCATGCAATATGCGGCTCTTTTCTCTTTTCAACATGGCAGCAGCGCGAAACCGAACGGAGGGTCAAGTGACCATCTGGTCCTCCGTTGCTCCGTTCACTTCAATGCTCCGTCGAAGGGGGAATTCGGATAACCATCGACTGTGCATCCGACGGAGCAAGGGTACGTAACGGAGCATAAAGTGCCAATTCGGAAAGGGGGTAAATTTCGTTTTTAATTTTACTAACACAACCTATATAACTTCTTCTCAGACAGAAGGTGGGCGTTTCTACTAACACATTTGAAACCAGGATCAACTGTTCTGAAAAGCTTATCAGCAACTCGTTGGTCAGCGAGTGCAGATGCGTGTACAGCACTTTCCACAAGCTACAGTGAGATGTGCAGCTTTGGAGGAAATTGCAAGTGACAACAATAAAAACTACAAACTCGCAGTGATGCAGAAGATTACTGGCGAAAACTACAACAGTTAGGACTGCTTTCCTTGGAAGCTTGCGTTGCTTCCGATTAGAGTGAGTAGCCAATTGAATCATCTGTTTTATTACGTAATACTTGTTTCAATTGGCTACTCACTGAAATCGCAAGCAACGCAAGATTTCTTGAATATCAGCCCTTAGAGTCTGCATTGAAATGTACTATCTACGCAAAGATCATGGAGCGATCTGATGCAGCCAATAAAAAACTGCAAGCAACATTTATGTGAGTGAAACAACAGAAATAATGCAGGGTTGGGAGCATATTTGCAAATTGTTCGTATGGAATTCGATGCATACGAAGAGGAAGCAAAGAACATAAGTGGATGCGAGGAATATCTGCATGACAAGGAACGGAAGAAAAGTAGGAAAGCTGCCCCCAATGAAAAAAAAAGTGAGGAGAACACATGGTTACAGGAAGAGAACGATTCCGTGTGGAGACATTAACACAGTTGTGGATTCACTCATCTCTGAATTGTGCAGAAGAGAAAAGCATCCAATAAAATAAACGAAAAATTTAGTTTCCTCGCAGAACTGGATAGTGTGGACTGTGAAACCATCCGAGCAAAAGCGAGTACGTTGGTTCTCCTTTAGAAGTATGACTTAAATGACAATATTTCGGATGCATGTGTTCATTTCAAAGCTCACTTGAAAGGGTGCGGCGTAGCCATCAAATCTGCATCTGTAATGTTGAAATGTTCGGACAAAGAAACTGGAAACCATCTTTGTCAATTTGGCTACGAATATTTGTATCTGCGCCAACTTTAAATTTTCAGGGGAAAAATCGTTTTCTGTATCAAAACGTGTTAAGAATTACTTGTGGTCCAAAATGCGCAATGAAAAACTTTCAGCTCTTAGTCCAATGTGTATAGAAAGCGAACTGCTGAGAATGAAGGATTTTGAACCAGTTTTTAGTTTATTTGCAAACGCTAAAGCCAGAAAGAAGTGTTTTTCTCTGTAATAAATATCATACTATTTCCAGTAGCTTTTGATGTTTAAAGATAGCGAGGATAGCGTTACCATCCAAATTATAACATGTCAAGATGTAGCCTTTAAACACTAAGATTCAAAACGTCATAAATATTTGTTTTGCGTAATGTGATGAACAGAGTTTTTATATACCGGTACGTACATATTTTAAACATGGTTTTTGCAGGTGTGCTTGTGTTTCGTGAGAACCGCGTAGGTGTGTGTTGGTGGGGGGCGCCTTACATCAGAGTGCCTATGGGCGCCAGAAACCTTAATCCGCCCCTGGTATCAATAGCGGATATGACTACTTTGAAGGGAACATGGACCATTGGTTGTTTAGGTGAATATTTTACCTTTTTACAATGTCAGTCTTGGAACGAGTATATGAGAAAAACATCCGTATTCCTAACTGAAAGTGAAAGCAAACTCCTTTGATTAAAAGCTGACATCAAAAGCCAACAGGGTTACATCCAATTACAGTATTCACGCCAGGAATTCGGCCAGGATTTTCAGTTTGGAGAGGTGTAAATTAAATATTGGGAGGGTGAAAGCTGCAGTTTTGCACGGTTTCTGTCGATGTTTGACCACAAACATTTTAAAGTTGGAAGAAGTTATCGAGAATTTGGGGATGTCTGGCGGAATCACTGATTCAAGCAGTATTATATATATATATATATAAGAGGAACAATATATGTTGAAGGAAAAATATTGATTACAGTTTTTTTTTCTGTTGTATAGGTATTTACAATTTCCATATAACTTCAGGTTATTTGTATTCTTTAACACTAAAACTAATAATTTCCAGTCTGTTTAAAGACCGCAAAGACAGAAGAAACAAGACAGTGGACTGTCCTCAAGGAACTGGATGTCCTTAATATTACTTAATTCAGAGGGCCTAGATACAAATGAATGTAAGTGACATTATTATTATTTAAAATCGAGTTCTACATACCTTGTAATATTTTGTGTCACAGATATTTCCTGTCATATATAAAAATTAAATTCGATCTTTGTTTTATTTAAAAATTAACACTTGCATCTCTTTGCTTCTAAGCACCTAAGCTTATATGAATAAACTTATGTTAAATTAAACGAATAACGATGAATTTGTATACACGGTACTTACTATATCCGAGTACGTTGCACGGTGAAATAATTACGTGAATAATTCAAGCATTCCCTGGAAACTTGATTTATCGATTTCATTGTTGTAATCTACTCCAAACTTGTTAACAAAGTTTTATATAAATGTATACATTGTTGCTGTAATTACACTGAGGTAATTGTAATTGTGGAGAACAAGAAAAAGAAGGGTCGTAACAGTTAACTGCTAAGAAAGTTGCAATCCAAAAGCTTAAATAATGGACAAGGTTTTAAAAATATTAAATATGTGAGAGTTAAACCTTAAAATTCGTTTCACGAGAAATCGCCTTTCTTTCCCTGTACATGAACTCCTCAATCATGTTATTTAAGGATCGTCGTTCTACTTGCTTAATGTGTTATTGATAACGGTGTAGATCACCCCCACGATCTTGGTATGACCTTTCCACTGATTTACACGGAAATTGCTTTACTCGTGTTACGCCTCTCGGAAGTAGAATATTTAAGTTTTGCTTTCAGAAAATTTGTCTTGGTGGTTATTTTGACTCTTGTATAGTTTTGGTTTGTGAAGTTTCTTCAAATATATAATTATAATGTATCATTAATATTTTGCTATATAAAACAATATGTTAACGGGAAATTTGCTGTTCGTGTGTAAAATATTGCATTTCTATAAAATAGCATGAGTAAAAGAGAACATGATGTTAAACTGGGCGAAAACAGAAGTTAAAAGTATGGTCCTGAAAGATATAAGACGAGTAAAACAATTCCCATGTAAATGAATGGAAAGTGCGTACCAAGATGGCGGGGGTGATCTACACCACGTATGAACTGCTTTGACTTTGTAGCCGAAGTGAAAATCAGCTTAAAAACAGTTATCAAGTTCCGTTTCTTTTTCTGGTCTTAAATCTAACGCCGTATCTTCAGTCAGCAGCAGGCCCTAGCAACTTCCATTCGTTTAAAAGCCGTGGGAGCATGGCTCAGCGCCCTATTGCTCCTAAATTAAACACTGAACAGTATAAATCAAATCTTTTATCAATTTTCATGGTAGCTTGGTCCTAGAACGCCATTTTTGTCTCCCTTAATACTAGAGTTACCATAATATTTACGGACTAAATACTGATAGTATTAGCTTAAAATCCATTTACTTGAATAGAGTGAAATTCCGAACAACTACTTGGAACACCAACATGAAATACACACTTAATACTAATTGCTTACATTTGTATCGTCTCTATTGCCAAAGTCGGAGGATCTTCTGCTCATTAGGTTTCAACCCATTTGTACTCCGAAAACATTGCTACGCGATAACAAACACTGTAGGGACATTGTTACTTAATAACAAATACTAGGTTGTAATACAGCTTAATGCTGTCTGTAGGTACAATTTGCATTTTTGTGCAACGTAAAGCTTTTATAAATAGTGTGATATGTTTTTGTGGAAATGTATGTGTTTAAAATACGTAATTAACAGCCAACAACTGAGTAAGTGAAAAATACTGATATTTACTTAATTTTTGCCAAGTACGGTCCTGACACGGACAGGGCCTTTACAATACATACTGTCCGTACAAAATACGGACGTATGGTAACCCTATTAATACTGTCTACATTGCAATAATATGAGGAGCATTTTAATAAAACTGCGGACATAGATCTCTCCTAAGCCGCAGTAGATAAGTGGCACCACTTGCCCTGTTTGGCGTAGCCGATTGTGGGACACTGCTCGCCGGTGTTTTGTGATTTTTGGAGGCTTTCAAGGAGAAAAGAGCGTGGTTTCTTACAGCTGAAGATCACAGAACGGCACATATTCACCGCAGAATGAAAGTCATGTTTAGTTAACACTGTTTAAGTGTTTCCCGTCACGGACTGTATTTCAAGGTAGGAAGATGCCGGTAAGTTTTACCGGATAACCCACGAATTCCACTACCAGGACAAGTCCTATCGTTATCCGCCAGCGTATAATGACAGGGTTGATGAATTAGTGCGTGAGGATGGGTAGATCACAGAAAAGCAACTGGCCACTATTATCGGTATTACCAAAGAACTGTCCATATAATACTACACCACATACATTATTGTAAGGTTTAGGTCCCACTAAACATGACTTAGGAATAAAATGCGACACTGTCGATAACATCTGCTCCACTACTAATTGCAGCGCAAGGATTGCCTGCTCAGTACAGAGGACGAGTTAGTCTCATATCACTCTGACCTTGAAATTCGCCCTGCCAGTATGCATTGGAAACATACAGAGTCACCAGAAGAGCAAACAGCAGGCCAGTGCAACAAAGGTTGTAATTACACTGTTCAGTCATTGTAGATTTATTGAATTCTTGGAATTACCTACAACCATCAATGCCGATCATACTCTTGCATCATTGTGGCAGATCAAGACCAAGAGACGTATGGTTTTCTAATAAGGGGTTTTCTTTTCACGATAACGCTATTTTACTACACATCCAACAGTACGCAAGCTTCACTTGCCGAATTCTATTAGGCAGCCCTGTCAGGGCGACAGCCCTGATCTGTCCACATGCGATTTACATGTTGTGGAGTATTTGAAGAAAAGTTTGTGGGTTTCTTTAGTAGGACGGTGAGGATGCAGCATTGACTTCACTCACAGCCACAAAATTTCTTCGACAGAGGCATCCGTTGTGTGGTAACCCAGTGGGACAAATATGTTGCCAATGGTGGAGAGCTGACATAAGATAATGCTACGCTTTTTAAGGCTTCTTATGAGTTTAATCTTGACTGTTCAATATAATTAATATTATGTAAATAGTTTTATGAAATTCTGATAGTTTTCAATTCCTTACTAAAAACTGTTTGTATATATCTTGTTCACATCTAACCTGATAAACTCCTACTCCGCCATTTTTACATCGATCTTCAACATATAATCAGAAATGTTAAAAATTTACTGGCCTTCGTAGCTGATCGCTGGCATCTAAAGAATGTACAGAGTCGGAATCATAGTTCCTGAGAGTTAGTTACTCCTTCTGCGGAGTTGAATTGGAACTTCCTGGTCTTCGAGGAACTAGAAAACGTGATCTGGAGCTTGATGAAGTGTTATTGGTTTTATGTTGACCCAGATAGCATGCCGAATTGAATCAAGGTTGTAAGTCACTTGCTTTCACCTTGCCAACTCAATAACATGTTGCACTTCACAAACAAGCATGAAACTAACTTGTTAGAACAACATGAGTGACTTGTTTGAACAACGTTACTGCTGGTTGTTATAAGCAGCTTAATTCAATGTTGTTGGAACTACCAGCTACGCAACGAAATTTGTTAAACTTGAAAACTCTGAATTTTGTTTCGTTGCGTTGTCGCTGTGGTATTAGTGCCCTGAAGACTGTAATGACTGGTTTTGAACGTTGAACGTTGACTGACACCTCATATAATTAATGAGAATTAATTGCGTGATATGATGTAAGAGGGATGTCACTACTACCAATATAATGTTCACGCTAATACCTATTAGGTTTAGTTTTAAACACAGCTCACTTGTGTGTCAATAAATTTCATACGAGAGAATAATTTATTGTTGGCCCTTTCGTCTGTTTCGCATACCAAAGGGTTTATATACTAGTTAGTAAAGCGCAAGCAATAGCCTGGATCTAGTAATCGATCGTTATAGTATACTTGTCCACAACGAAACGGTCGTATACTGAGATATACGTGCGATCAGAAGTTACGAATCTGTTTGCAGCTAAACGGTCTAAACTGCGCTTAGAAACGTCATAAGTTCAATTTCTCTGATTTTTAATTTAGAGACGTAATTAATGGATATATTAATTGATTTCTTAACAAATATTCCTGACACACATTTGTTTTTTCGAGTAATACTGGGATATCGTATAACCAGGCGAATAAAGCACTATAATCTTTAAAAAAAAACAGAATAATATCTATTTTATTCAATACCCAGAAAAAAAGTGAAGAATAGATTCCCAATAAGTTCCCCTCAGAAAAAAATATACATGAATCCGAACCAATTGTACCCAAATTGATTCTCCCAATTCCATCCACCAGTTTACTCTAAATACCACCAATTAAAAATATCCACATATATCCATATACCACCATTTACTACATTGGAATCCCTTCAATTAGCCAATTGAAGTACCCAAGATTTCACCAACATGCTTTAATCTCTTTTTATTTACCAAAATCCCTCATGCATAGAACCAAAAATTTCCCTTTTATCCCATGCGCCAATTAATGGGTTAATGCCATCATAACTAGCTACTAGAAATTTAGTACTTCCGAGAGAAATTAAAAATAGAAGTTAATTATGCAACTAATCTACTCCCAGAGGAGAAAAATAGGGATAGGAACAGAATTCTATTAGAAAAATTGTTCCGACTTACTCCACCCAATTCAGCCGTAACAATTCTACTGAGCCGCTTCTATACGCCCTGGATAGATTCGCTCGCTTACTTTAATACCGGAAATTTTACTTTTTACTGGAAGAAACAAATAAAGATAGCAAAAAATTACGACAACACTTTTACAAGGAATAGTAATGAGATCACCATAAGAGAGTTAATTTTACACAGAAACATTTCTACAAACAGTCACAAATAAACACTTCGTTTGTTAGATCTTGTACTCAGGCCTCGAGCAAATCAATCTGCAAATATCTTTAAAAATGCATAGAAATATTATTTCATAAAACACACGTCCGGCCGGTACGTAAAATCAATATTATACTGAGGAATTTCCAGATCTTTTTATGAGCTTCTATTTCTTTTCTTTTTTCCTTACTCTTTCTCTCCCTTTCGTATTTCCTTGAGACAACAATATTTTCTTTGGGTTTTCCATAGAAATACCACAACAAACTTTCTACCTGGCGACCAATTTATCGGCTTATCTTTTCAGCCACAATTACAGCTTTTATATGTACAATAATTGAACACTCCATTCGAGCCTCTTATTTATCCATAAAAATTATTTTTAGCCGATGGCCGCTATTGTAATCCTATTCCAGTTTTCGTGGCTTTTCTTTCCATCTGCCCCTAGCTGATGGTACACTACGACTGACTTGCGGGTGCGAATTTCTTTTTTACTAACGCCTTTTTTATTTCCAGAAAGAGGGGGTGGGAATGAAGAACAAAAAAGAGTAGTCGCCAGATGTGACCATTTGCTCGACTTTTCGTAGCTTGAGGGCAAACGAACACTTCAGAGCGATAGAGCCTCAGACGTTTCTTTGCACAAAAAGCAAAATCCTTTTATTTTAAAGAAGACGTGAAAGAACTAAGAAAGAAAACATAGGGAAATTAAATCAAATAAGAAAATGAACACAAACCCCTAAAACACAATTTAAATATACGAACAATAATTACTTAGATTCCTAAAATAAAGAAGAAAGATTAAATACAAAAATCATTTACATCATCTTCAAATTAAATATCTTTTAATCATACTATATTCATGTGCACATATTTACCTATCATTAAATATTATTTTAGAATTAATTAGAATGGCCAATCTTACAACTAACACATAATATACAGAAATTGCACATATTTACATCACTTTACAAAAGATAAATTCCGTGTAAAGAGAAATTCATTACAAGACCCATCACTTGATAGGAGTGTTTTACTATAAACCAAACTCAGCAAGCTCCCGCCCCGTTACGACGTGACTCAGTGATCTAGTAGCGTTGTGCTGAACTCTTTAAAGCATAAAAACAGTGGGAAACAATACTGAAGGAATTGACGTAGTCTAATGGTTAGAGCATCGGATAACTGGCCATGCGACCCGGGTTCGATTCCCGGCAGGATGTCGATATTTTCCATTTCTTTTTTTAAAGGAAATTTATAAATGTCTTATTTATACTTCTAAATAATGGCTAACTTTTGCACTTTTCAAAAGATTACAAATTTCGCTCTCGTATATTAGAAAAGTCAGATTAGATTTTTTTTTCGTTATATGCATTTCCAAAGTTTTTCAAAGAAATAGGTTAGAAGAATCAGGTTTGATGTTTTCTTTTCATCATAACCGATGGAACAGAGTTTTTCTTCTACTCTATTCAAAATTATCCATTCCCAAACAGCATTAATTAATTAGCTCTTACACCGAAACTTCCGTGCACCGAAACATCCTAGACCCGTTTAAAATATTAAAAAAAAAGACATTAAAAGTAGTGGAGTAAATGTTTGCCTTTAACAATAGTATACAGTGTGTTACAAAATAACACCGACAAACCACCTCACGAGATTCCTGACATGAAAATAAGGAGAATAATGCAGACCATCCCCCTCCCCCCGAGGGTGAACAAATGCTTCGTTTTGGCGCTATAGACTGACGAAAACATAGGAAAAAAATCTTTAGAGCTTGATAAATAAATCTCAATATCATCAATAACAGATATCGGTGCTGTCAAGGATTTGAGACCTCCTCTATTCAAAAAATCATTTTCCAAAATTGTGCAATAGGGGCACAAGGGATTCCCCAAAGAAAATAGGAGATTTCTAGACATTCTGTGGAGTAAACATGAGGAAGATAAAGCACGAATAAGACGACTTTCCACATGAGTACAGGTGATAAACGTATCACTACCATCTAACCAGGTAATTACAACCTCCATTACTGATAAAAAAAAATACACCAAACTTTCGTTGAACTGTCTGCAATTTACTCCTGTTTGTTATGCAACCATGCATCTATGTAAAAGAAAGGACATTTTGTTTGGGATATCGACTTGCCGCAAACGAATTATTGTTACTTGCTGGAAGGCAGGTCTGCTCCTATTCATGTTTATTTCGACCAGTCTTTACTTAAGAAAATTTCTTTGAACCCCCTATTTTCTACGGAGAGTTGCACCTCCATTGCACCATTTTGGAATATGCATTTTCGACAGAGCAGCTTTGAAGACTTTGAGGGTACCGTGCCGCCTCAATTCTACTGTTGATAATTGGAAATGTCAAGCTCTAAACTTCATTTTTTCACGGTTTCTGTAGTCTATAGTGCCGAAACGAAGCATTTGTGTACTTTGCGGGGCTGATCTATACTTATTTTCATGTCAGGGGTCTTGTGAGGTGTTTTTGTCGGTGTTAATTTACAACACCCTGTAGGCATTAAGATAATACTGGCTTTGTTTTTAAGTTACCAAAAACAGTAAGGTCATTCATCCACTGCCGCGGCTGAAATCAAGAAATCAATCACGGGTGATCAAGCGATCAGAGACAAGCTTGCATATACAGAACCGTAGAGAGTCATCTCGAACCCTGGTGCTATGAAACCTACGGGACTTTCTCGGCCCATCTCCTGGTCACAGTTTCTCAACTGCTTAACCTTGGCCAGGGGCGGGAGGAAGGGTGTAACACCTCCCCAGTCAAAATCCATTCGGCAAATTCGGGTTTTTAAAGGATTTCACATTGAAACTTTGGAAAATGGAATGCAAACAAACATTACGTTTCTACGTTTAATCAGAATCAAGTTGATATCAATCAAGAATAATTTCAGTTATCATTTCGGTACAGCCGTATAGAAGTGTTATTCGTAAAATGTATTGCCAATTCGTCAAATACATTATATGTTATGAACTGTTTCATTTCGTTAATATACACTGTGAAACAGTTCGGCAAATCCACGTGTTTGTTGGGATTTATTAGGACCATTTAAGATTACTTCTGTAGTAGTGAAACAGAGGAGCATAACATTAACTAAACTTGTATTCGATAGTTAAATCCGAATCAGAAACGTTCATTTTGATTCGTCAAATATATATCTAGCAGAACAATAAAAAAAATAAGACTGCGAAATCGCTATTTGTAGAGTCAATTCGGCAGTATTGAAAAGTCTAAAGAAAGCAAATTGACACGACCCTTTTCTTCGAAAGCACATAAAGCAGCACTTCAGGATTTTGTTTCAACGACAACTCATCTATTGAGTAAAACAAAACGAAAGGAGATGATTACACAAGAACAGCAGAATGTTTACAATACACAGGTTTTAAGAATTTTAATAGACGTCGCTCGTACTTTAGGAAGACAAGATTCAGCATTTCGTGGCGGAGAGGATGATTGTAATGGAAACTTTCAACAGATCGTTTCAGGCATTGTAATGTAATGAAAAAGTGGCTTGATGACCGCACCAGTTTGTATCTTACTTAGGAGGTAAATCCCTGAATGAATTCATTGCAACACACACAAGAAAAAATATTGATGAACTGTAAAAGGCAGAATTTTTTCAGTTGTGGCAGATTCAACACCTGATACTTTTAACAAGGACCGTCTTTCTGGTGTTGTTCGTTATGTTGATGAGGAAGGTAAGAGTAAGGAGAGACTTCTTGAAGTTGTTGAACATTCTGATAAAACTGGTGCTGGAATTGAAAAAAGAAACTGATGTTCTTGTAAGTAATGAGATTTGAACCACCTAGCATTTCAGTCTTAGGATTGTGCCAACACAATGTCAGGAGAGAACAAAAGAGCACAGAGAAAGTTATCTGAAATTGTCGGTCGTGAATCTTGTCAGGCAGAGACTTAACACGTTTCTGAAATATAGTTGTGATGCAAGTGCTATTATTGGAGATTTCTTCAGTGTCCTTGAAAATTTGTATGCATTTTTCACATCAAATACAAAACGTTTAGAATATATTTCTTAAAAGTGAGCTATCCAAATCTGAAGCAACACTTCATTTGCGTAACCTTTCAAAGACCCGCTGGACAGGGGGAGACGAATCATAGCTCTCTGGGCATGAAGTCGTTAAGGTTCTAAATAAAATGTTTACATCTTGTCAGCTTGATAGTAACATAAAAGTCGCAACGCTTGGTCTGAGTAAGAAATTATTGTCTTTTGACTTCATTGTTTCAATAATGCTTATGAAGAATATTATGTATAAGGTGAAGATTTTAACACAAAAACTTGAAGAGAAGAAACTAAATATTCTTGAAGCATTCGTTCTCATTGAGAGCTCCATAAAATCGTTGGAACATATCAGGAACTATAGAATCTGATTTTGAGTGCAATTTCGTATGCAGACTCTTTGGGTGTTGATGCGGAAATTGACTTCAATCGTCACCATCGTCGCCGTGTTGCGCCTAGACGTCTGGATGACAATGCTGAGTCGCAAGTTCATCATACGCTGGAGTCTTTCTATTGAAAGGAGTTTCTTGCAGTGTTAGATACGTTACTTATCTTATCCAAAGAAAATCTGAAGAAGTGCACAGAAATAGTCAAACTTTTTTTTCAATTTTCAGTTTACCCATGAAGAGAGAAAATAGTATTAGCCGTGTAGAAGGAACAGTTTCTTTATATGCAACAGATGTAAAGTTTGTTACTTTTGCAGTGCTATCGGAGTTGGAAATACGCAGTGATCAGTGCGTGAGTGAAGTATCATAATCAGGTGTAATCAGGGCTCGAAATGGACGGGAGCAAACTGGAACCCTGTTCCGGTTCGGGAATAACTGGAACCTTCTTGTTCCGTCTCGTCAGAAATGGCAACAGACTGTCCCGGTTCGTTCAATATTATTTGAGATATTTCTGACTGGAGATGTGTCATTCGCGAAGCAACCATTCTTAAACTATTCTGCCCATTCTTAACAGTTTGAGCAAGTTCAATGTTTTTGCACTGAATGGTTCTGCCGTAAACTACTTCTAAACGACAATGAAAAGGTTGTCTACCTCGCATATACTCCAACACCTATTCCACATAGATCAGAAAATCTGAGTATATTACAAACAAGCGCTCAGTGGTTCAAACTTAACGAAATCGAACATTTTGTGAATATTGCGGATGTGGACAAGCAGGGATATGGAGTAGATGAAGTCAAGAACACTTAGATGACAACAAATGCATGGAACCCTCAAAAAGGCAATCTTACAATTAACTCTCATTCCTCCTCCATTTCACCCCATGTGTGCAAGTCTGTTATTTTCCTCTTGCACATTAGCATTTCTCTTCCGGTCTTCCCATTACCCATAAGTATACCTTGCTTGTTAGTAAGTTAGAGACAAGTACGAAACGCTGAAATTGCAACCAGCACCCTTCTGTAATATTTCCTTTTTTCTTGAATTCACTGTTTAGTGTTTTTCTGACGTCTTTTCTTCTTTGCCTCTATTAACTTTTTTTTAAGTCACTCAAACAATAAATCGAATACTTGATCATATAAAATATCAAAAGATAAATAGTTATTTTCACAATATGAGTGATTATGGAAACATCTTTCACTTGCAAAAGTGGAGCTTTTTTAAAAAATGTTAAGACAAAGTACAGGGTTATCCCATAAGTAATGTCGTATGTTCGATGATCACTGCAATGACGCCATCTCACGCGTGAATAGTGAAGTAGACGGCACATGCCATAGCTGAGTCATATAGAGCACTTGATTGTGCAACAATGTGTAGGACAGCGGTCTACCCCAAGTTTTGGAAGTGTGGTTTGTGTTTGATTATGGCAATGTCGGAGGACCACACACAGCATGTGATGCTGTATGAATTTCACAGGGATATTCAGCCAGCGCAGCGGCACGAAACATCAATGTGGTCAGGGTACTGGGGATGCGCGAGGTGCTTCTAAGGACACCAGCCTCACCGGTAAGCCACGAGAAGGGAGACCTGTGCAGGTGGAGAAAGTTGGCCTGCGAGGAGCTGTGTAGGCAAATCTAATGAAAACTGTTGAAGAACTGGCCAGCGAACACCATGTCACCCATTCGACTGTTCATCATCTACAGGACCTTGGAATGCTCTTGGATACGTATCGAAACTCGAGAAATGTGTATTGTGTACCCCATACGTTAACGCCTCAACAAAAGAAGCATGGAGTTGACATCAACAGTTCCTTGTTCAGGTTCACCCGTCACAGACGTGAGCCATTTCTGTACAGAATGGTGACAGGGGATGAAAAATGGGTCCTCTACCATAACATTACACGCAAATGGCAGTGGGTACCTAAAGGGAAGGGGGAGGGGCGCAGGAACTGTGCCAAAAAAGGACCTCCGCCCCTGCAAAGCGATGTTGAGTGTTTGGTGGGATATCCGTGGGATAATCCATTTTCAGCTCTTGTCACGTAAGCAGACCATCAACGTAGATGTCTACTATCAACAGCTTGAACGCATACGGACTAAACGTTCTGCTCTGGTTAATCGCAACGGTGTGCTCATCCGCGGTGATAACAGGCGCTCACACACGGCAAAAAAGATCTGTGCTAACATAATCGAGGAATGTGGTTTGGAGAAACTCCCCCACCCGGAGTTTTCAACAGATCTTTCACCAACAGGTTACTGTCTTTTTCGCAGTCAGCAAATACACCTTTCCGGAAATACACTGTTAAATGAAGATGACGTGCTACGAACAGTGATCCAGTTCTTTGCCTCCAAAACCGGTGTTTTCTTTCAGCAGCGAATTCAACAATTGATTGACAGGTATCGTTCTTTACCTCACGGTGCAAAAACAAGACATTACCTATGGGATAAGCTGATATGGAGTATATTTAATCTCAGATTCATAAAAATATGGCCGACAGAAAAAAAAATCAATCTCAAAAAGATCTAAAATATGCTAATACTGAGCTAATATAGTGTACAAGTGAAAAGCAAAATGCATCGAATATTTATTTTAAATCTCTATCGAACAGAAATTTGATTTTGTTATGTTGTGCTACGTATCGAAATTAGAAAGTGTATCCATTGACCAATGTTTGAACCTAAGTGTACATTTAATTAAAAAGTTACATCAGTGTACATTTCCCCTGATTGACAGTTACGATTTCTATGTTTAAATTTTAGAAAAGTCGTCAGAAGAGTCGTATTTAATTTATTTTGTCATTTGATGTTTACGTAAATATTTTAACTATTATTAATCTTAATACAACGCATTAATTCATCACTGGTTAGTCTCGTTGCTGTAATAAGGGGTTGTTCAAGTGTTACTTCAGCACATTTTAATCGTTTTAGATCCCCCTCCCCCTCCCTTGTAAGCGAAATTGAGTACATGCCTATCTCTAACACATGGAAGATCAGCAAAAATAAACAAACTTTGAACCCCCTCGGTGCTACCTTAATACCGAATGACCCCTAATCATACACAAAATGCAACACTACACTGTAAAAGTAGAAACACTAAATGGATGAAAGTTACTCCGCTTTATAGAGAAACAAAAGTCGAAAATTAGCGTTTTGTTGTATTTACTCTTAAATGTGGATATAGTGTAAGCCCTTTAGTGGAAAGATTGCTAACCTTAAATCCATTTTAAAGTTTAACATTTTCTTTGTAATAACTTAACATTAACTGAAAATGGGTTGAAACTGGCTAAAGTGATTTGTCGGTGAACGTTGAACTTATTTTACGCTTAAAATCCGGTCATTTTCTGATCGAAGTGTAAGCTAAACTTGCAATTTTCAGGTTACGTAGTTTTGTGGATGAAGTTGAAGCCTTGGTTGGATATTCTACAATCCCATAACAGGAGTAACGTTACTTGCTTGTCACTGAACGCCCCGCCATCTTCAGGGTCTATGTTGCTTTTACACTGTAAACAGTTCACGGCAAGGATTGCATTGACGGAAAGAGCAATTAAGTTGGGCATAAATTTTTACACTGTAGCAAACGTATCTCTCCTTTTTTTCACGAGACATTACTCCCAAAACATGTTAATGATAACCTCCTTCGCAGTAGAATCCTAGCTATAAATATCACTCGGAAAGCCAGAAACACCAACTGCCTTCGTAGCTAAGTGGCGAGAGCATCTGACTAGTGTGTTAGCGGAACCTGGATCGAAACCCGACCACATTAACTTTTTTTTTTTAATTTTAAAGGAACATTACCTTTTCTTCTTTTCTACTTACAAACAATACTCTGCTTCAATGAAATACATTGGAAAAGTAATATATTTATACGCATTTTGTAATTTTACAGAATGTAAAACGTTCAACCGAAAACTGGCTGGTTGTAAGTTAATCCAAAAAATGGAGGCAGCTCAGCTGCCTCCTTTCTTTGATGAACGTTGTGTCTCCTATTTTTACAGTGTATACTAACGAAAGCCAAGCGTTCCGTTTCGTGAAAATTTCCATTTCGAGCCCTGATCTTACTCGACTGATAGCATAAAACTCGGTTATAACGACACTATTTTTCAGGTCCCTTCGATGTCGTTATAACAGAGTTCTACTGTAATTTAATCAACATTCTAACAATGAAATGTTAATTCTTATCGACATGCTTTTGTTACAGTATTTTTAATAATAGGTAAAAGAAATGGTAGGTATTTCAAATATAGAAATATCTGTTCTGACTCATGAAACGTTTCGTTTATTACCACTTTAATCAGGTCACACTGTGGCTGATTTACATCTAAATACAGGAAAAGGTTATAACATGTGTAGGAGCGTATGCGCGAACAAACGTCTATGTTTCATTTTGCGTGTATTGAGATAAACGGCAAGAAAGTTCAAACTTGTCCGCAGAGCGAAGTGGCGCTGTATGATGTAATATAGACTTTGTTCCATCAACCCAACGCACTGTTTAAGCGTGCACTCACTCATTGTAAGAGCACGTAACATAGGCTTTTGTACCACGGTTTTTGGAGTACATTTCCCTCCAGTAATTTCTGAATACCGAGACAATTTGCTACAATATATTCAAAGCAACTCCAAATCCATATCAGGGACACATTAGATACCTTTGTTTCGTAAAACAAAACTCTACTTACTCAAAATGACACATAGACGTTTGTTCATGCATACGCCTCATTTGCTCTGTGTGTGGGGAGGGGGATGATGCGGGGTTGAATATGTGTGACTCTTATAGTGGAGAAAGACCTATTGTATAACTGAATTGATATTCGTTAAAACGACGTCACTCGTGCAACATTTAAAGTTGTTACAGAAAAGCCAAACTATCGGTGAATTAACTTAGTCCTTCACTAACGTCAGCATTCTGACCAAACAGCACAAGCTCCGTTCATTATATAACTGTAAAATATTTGGTGCTTATTTCCATGGGGAAATTCTCAAAATGGGATTTATGTGGGTGTTTTTAGTTTTCCTTGTGAATATCGTGTTTTATCTGTCTTCATGGTTAATGTGAAACTTATATGCGTCGTCAATAAACCGTATAAATAAACCACTTTGTTAGTGTTCAAATTTGGCCAATAATAATCATTTGGGACGAAGAAATTTAAGTTCTAAACTTAAGCTGTATTAACTTTTCAATCGTTATGCACTAAAACCCACCGTAGGTTTTCTCTATGGCATTTAGGTTGAGTCAACAATTTCGTTAAACCAAAAATACTTTTATACAGTTTGCTAACACTTTAGTTGAATAGAATTTATTTTAAGGCCTTTAGGCAACTATAGCTCAGGTCGTATAGGTGATGATGGGATGAATTGGTGGAATGAAGTGGGAGGAAACGGGAGCACCCCGAGAAAACCCACGCACACGGTGTTTGTCCACCACAAAGCCCACATGGCATGAGCAGGGATCGATCCGACGACCCCTAGCACCAGAGGTGAGCGCTCTACCAAATGAGCCACCGTCTAACACTTTAGTCTTTTCTTTCCTCCACGTAAATGTATAGAGATTAGGCTACTAAATTTTAAGTATTATAATACAAAAGAAATTCAAATTGTTAGTGGTTATGTAAAACCAGGATAATTAAAGCTGTAATAATTATTAGAAAATGAACGTAAATTCCAAATTATAAAAAGCTTCATAATACTTTTGAAGCTTTACAACAGAGATATACATATACCCTAAAGCAAAGGGTTGCTGCCGTTAGAATACTTGATAACTGAAAATGTCTCAATACGTGCACGTTCTAGAAACAGACTAATTCCTTGTAATTAAATAAAGAACTAGTTTTAAACAGAAATCAGTGTCAATAGTTTCTCTTTTCTCTAAATGAAATCGTCTCATAAGAGTTGTTCACAATTCTAAACTTGTGAAGGTTTGAACTTCAAGCATTTCACCAATCTGTTAATAAATCCTAATCAATCTTCAAATGTTACTGAATCTAATAAGGACTGATGCTGTCAGTAAAACATGAGCTTTCCTTTTACAAAATTAACATTCTTATAACGGAGAAAGACAGAGACACATTAAGTTCCAATAATTTAATGAGTAAATGTATCGTTTTTCCTTTATGCAACAGTTTAAAGTGAATAGAAGTTTAACTAGCAGTTCAATTATGAAAATTCGATAAACATACAGTTTTTGATGGAAAAATTTGATGTGTGAAATACCCGGGAAAATAGACATTTTTACTTTGCCCCACACAGCGTCTTTTCCGGACTCACATCACTAATGTAGAGTAGTTGTACAATTTACAATTCTTGACATAGGTATGTTGAACTTTTCACGTATTACTAATTACCCACATAGCAAAATGACGTCCCAGGGATATCTGACGGATCTCCTGGCAGGATATCGGGACGTCCGTAGGACGTCCTGTTTAAGTCCTGTTTACATCCATGGGACGTATAGTTATAATTAATTAAATAATAATAATAGTAAGGTTGATTTAATTTATAGAAAATCCAGGTAAGTAATCCCACACGGCTTTCCGGTGGACATCCAGGGGACCTCCATACGGGATGAACTGTTTGTATTGCGCACAGAGTAATCCCACGGACGTGTTTAGGACATCGCTATGGGAGCTTGAGAAATCTGACGTTAATGGGATCTAAATGGGACGTCCCAGGGATGTACTCTACTATGTGCAATGAGCATGTAGTTTCATATTTCGTATACAACCTTTTCTTCTCAAGCGTCTTCTTTAATTGGACAAAATGTGAATGTACATAAACAAGAGAGCAAACAACACCTAACGAAATACAGATAGAGGAAGCTTAAATAAAAGATTGATATCGAAGAATCGCCTTCCAATGCTCTGATCTTGGGACACATTATGCTTTAACGTAAGGTCCATCAAGAAAAACTACCTAAAACGATCAATGAGTAAATTAAATACTTTTCTAATAATACTATAATAATATTACAATTTTATCTATGGTTGTTTTATTACTCCGATAGATAGCTACATTGAATTAAAAAATTTCAGGTTTTACTCCAAATTATGAAAGCTGTTATGGGCATAATAGAAAGAAGTAAGAATTACACACTATATATTATTTAAAGACAACAAAATTCCTAAACTTCTTGTTCTATGCGCCCGTGAAATATTTCGTCAGAGAAATGATGTGAAATAATAATGTCATACACAAGGTAAATTGGAAACAAGAAAATACTTCGAACATGCTGTGGATATACCGTTCTCTTTAACGTAGAATGAGCTGATAAACAATATTGATACTGGGTCAACACCATTGGCTTCCGTGAGTGTTCCTCTCCCACCTGAAAAGAAAATAATAACACGTAAGTTTTTTTTTTAAAAGAAAAGAAGGAACATTATAATCAATTCTTAATCTGCGGTGACAATTTTGAAATATGCTAAAAAAGAGTCTTTCCGGAAAAGGATTAAAATTACAGGAATATCGTATTTATATGTGGTGTGCAAGCTGGCAGTATGATTCAAAATATGTATGTTGTGCTTGGTTTATTTAGTCCTCGGTTGTTTTCCTCTTAAGAAAAATAACAGTACATTTCGACGTTTCAAACACAACTTCTTCAGGAACCATTCGTAAAAGATAAGAAAATAAGGATGTGTATAGAAGAGACAAGTCTGAACATATTCATAACTACATAGTCATACATAACCGCTGCCGTGCATGTTCCCCTTTTCTTGTCTGCTTTTATCTGTGGCTCATCAAAATATTTTTTTTTCTTCACGAGACACACATAAAAGCAGAGAAGAGAAAGGAGAACATGCACAGAAGCGGTTATGTATGACTATGTAGTTATGAATGTGTTCCGACCTGTCCCGTCTATACACGTCCTCTTATCTTATCTTTTATGAATGATTTCTAAAAAAAAAATCCAGTTGGATTTGAAACGTTCAGGATGTTGTGAATTCTTTTAACACACAAACAATAGAGGCTAAATACACTTAAGTAGAAGGTACACATTTACAATAATACTATACAATTTTCTCTAGAATAACAAGGCTGTTCTCAAAGGAATAGGAGTGTAAGTGACCTTGTGTGTAGGTTTAGGGTATTCGAGGATATTCCTAAGAGTAGAAGAGCGTTGGCCTAGTGTTCGGGAGGTCGTAGGTTCAATCCCAGCGTCCTACCACCCTGATTGATGTTTTTCTAGGGATTTTCACCCTGTCACACCATGAAAGTGCCGAGATGATACCTTCAACTTTGGTCCTGGCCGACACCTTCCCGCATCTTTTCCACTGCCATATCCGGCCTGAGCTTCAGATGCCTAAATGCCATTTGTATTGAATTTGTATTTATACTGTAAGATGAAAGTCTTGGCTGTCTGAGTATCGAGCAATATAGCACAAATTAACATAAAGTATGCAACTGAAATTGACCAAACCTAAATCCACCTAATTGATAAATTCAATTCCAGTAGAATTTACGCATTCAAGCCCACAAATCCCATTATACTACCAAATCATAATCATCAAACCATAATAAACATTCATTACAATCTTGATTTACAGCACTGCAATTGTCAATATTCTTGTAAATAGAATCATTACATTACACATTGCAATATTACCTTAAAGATATCCCAATGACGATCATTGAGTTCTCGAAGAATCCTAAAACTACATGAAACAAAAGCATACTGAAATTCTTAAAATAAAATAAAATAATAGCTGAGCAAAGCAAATACGTTTTATTTAGAAACTAAAAACGTGTAACAGTTTCGCCAACTAATTATCCACTTGGCTTCATCAGACACAAACACACACACACACACAAGGTGGCGCTATTGTAGTGATGGAGAAGAATTGGTACAAAGAAAAATTGGGTGAACTCTGTGATGAAACTTTGAAGTGATAGGAGACAGAAATATGTGCGAAGAAATAAAAGAAAAAGTGATGGTATCGCTAACGAAAGAAGGCTACAAAAGTGGAATAAACGAAGAAGGTAGGATACCGGTCATGAAGGCTTCCCGAAAATCCACAAGGAGAAACTGAAATTAAGACCAGTGTTGGATTGTAGTAACAAAATATGTTTGAACCGCTGGAAGAGAAGATAAAGAAGGTGAAAGAGGTGATAAGGGGTCAACAGGAGAGTGCTAGTGTGAAAACCCCCGTGGAATTAAAAAGAAGAATGAGAGAAGTAAGGGAGATGAAAGCTAAATCGACCATGTTCAGTGTAGATGTAAAAGTCATGTTCCCGAGCTTAAGAAGAAAGAACATAGTGAAGGCCATAACACAACATATGTAGGATTAATGGCTGGAGTGAGGAAGGGCTGAAAGAGGCTCTGAGAGCTATGTGGAAGAATAGTTGTTGTGTCATAGGTGATAAGTTGGTCAAAATTAAGGAGGGATTGAGCATAGGCTCAAGGTTGAGTCCAGTTCTGGCGGATATTGCTATGAATGAATGGGAGAAGATACGGTTAAAAGGAGGTGACAAGTTAGTGTTTTTAGTAGTATGTTGATAATTGCTTGGGGATATGGAAGGGCACACAAAGGCAGTTGGAGAAATTTGTAAAAGAAATTGAAGATAAAGAGAAAGGCATAGAACTGGAGTTGGAAGTTCAAAAGGATAATACCATAGTATTTTTAAATAAGGAAGGAGGAAGGAAAGATATACACAGAAGGGTACCAAAAAAGTTGTGCATTCGGGAACTATTGCCATGCTAGGAGTGATGTGGATTACTCGACGAAGAGAAACTTAATAAGCAACATGGAAGAAAGAATTAGGCAGGTCAACAGTGAAAAAGAAAAAGCAGAGGAAGGGACAAAAGTTTTTCATGAGCAGTTAAGGAGAAATGGATATGATAATAGGAGGTTGAAGTACAAAAGGAAAGGACAGACCAAGAGACAAGGAAGAGAAGAATAAGCGAAACAAAAGAAAATCGAGAAGAAGAGAAGAAACTGTGGTGTGGGATAGATATATAGGAGAGGAAACGGAAGTGATAATACTGAAGAAGATGGGAGATATTTCAACTTACAGCAAAGGAAGTAAGAGGACTGGAGGGAATAAGAGAGCAGAGGAGAAAAGCGAAGAGAGAAGAGGAGGAGAAGGGAATGATGGAGAAGAAAGGAGTAATTTATATAATCCAATGCAGTGATTGTGAAATGTGCTATGTAGGGGCAACGGGAAAGAGGTTAAGAGAGCGGATAAAACAAGATAAAGATGATGTTACGTTTAGAGAGGGACAGAAATGCTATATACAAACATATAAGAGACACGAGACATTTAGTGGATTGGAGTGAAGTGAAAGTGCTGGGACAGGAAGAAAGAAGAACTGTCAGAAAACGGAAAGAAGCAAGATTTATAGAAGTGGAAGGTGAAAAAGCGATGAACTGGAACTCGGGACCTAAAGTTCATGAACAGTGGAATAAGTTACTAAGGAGTCTTAAAATATAAATTGTATTTTTTGTGTAAGACGTAGGATTTTTTATTATGTATTTATTTTAATTTTTAGTTTATTGTTTCTTTTATCTTTCTATCTTTCTTTTTACTTAATTTTCTTATATCACTTATAGAAATTTCTGCAGGACAAGGCTTATTTTAAGATTGTTTGCAAGGCAGACCCCCGCGTACACCATTACTTGTCCAGATATGACGTCATTTGTGATGATGCCGCCCTACTTTAAACACCTGTAGCTTCGAAACTAAGCAGATTTTGATATTTCTTCAAAGGAACTTTTCTCTTGGTTTGATTTAAATAATAATCTTCCACAATTTTCATAATTATTTCTAGGGCATTCAGTATATTAGACCTACCAGTAAGTGAACGCTAGAATACAGGAAACAAAGTTTGCATTGCATTTATTCGTATCCTCGAACATTTTAATTCGGTAAATATGATTACGACTTGCTAAATTTATAACTGAACTCACCTTATTCCAGCACCAATAAATTCAAATTCTTCTCTCCATAGGAATCTATAAATTTCTCTTCGTCACCACGGATAGTCAACACTTCACTATCCACAAGAGGTCCTTTTCTCTCCTACAACAGATAATAATATGACATTGGTTTTAAATTTGCAGAGAAATTTAGAACTCCCAGTAAGCAAACCTGAGGGAGAGACTACGAAAACAATCCATCATAAAACCCATTCGACGCCCAAAAAGAAAACTATCTGCATTATAATTTCACAGGCAATTCTTCCTGATATACGTTTTTCTACTCCACATAAGTCCATAATTTTCCTGAAAGTTAGATAGATTTTGATGTAGAAACCGAAATTCCCAAACGGTAGTAGAGGGCGTATTAGATTCTAGCACGAGAACAGAGGGTTATTTTTAAGCTACATTTCTGAGACTGACTCAGGAATCACGGCTTAAGTTATTCTCGAGCTTAAGTGAAACGTGCATTAACAAACTGAAAAACTTTGGTATTTGTCTGTTAGGATTTAGGAAAGTCTCGTAAAACCTGAGTCAACGTAAACAGAATTAGAACCTTCGCCTTTCAACAGTACTGATGTTAATTTCAGTGGCGTTCGTAACTACACTATGGAGGCTAGGTAGGCAAGGAGCAAAGTTCATGATTAGGAAAGCGAAATTATCCAAGTTTTAGAGGTAATTTAATGCAAGTTAGTGCAATTGTATATCTACTATCGTCAAGTTGTTGAAACAAATACAGAGCTACAAGGTCAAAGACGAAGTTTGATGGCAAGCTTACCTGCCTTTCATAGTAAAAATCGATTTTTCTTCACTTTAAATTAACGTAAGTGACCCATTTTTAAATATGATAGGTTTCAACAAAGATGCAAATTTCTTACCACTTATTATTGATCTGTGATTTCTAGACCCTCTTTAATGAAAGCTGTAGATCCAGCCCTTACCTCGTCTACGTTAATAGTTCAAAAGTGTAGGCTTACAATATGCACATTTAAGATATGAAGTTGAGCGACAAATACTTCAGATCATTGAAAAGGTCTCTAAAAGGATGAGAAATTGTAGATGGGCACATGAAAATTCCTACACTGGAAACATTGAGACCAAATTCCCCACTGCCAGTTTCATGTGTGGTAGAAACACGAATTCCCTTACTCTAACCTTACGCTAAAGTAACAATTAAAGAGTTAAGTATATTTCAAATAGGTAGCATTCCACATATGTGTCAGTCAACTGCTCGAAGGCGCAATAACTTTGCAGCGGGAGTCGTAGATAACTTTTAATTCCGTAAAAGACGCATATTGATATATTATAAGACACCACCTTATGTTGTACAACATTACATTTTTTTCTAATTCAGAGTTTACAACATTTAAGTAATTTCAACATGACTGCTCCTATGTTAGGCATTGTAACATACTGAGATTTTGCTGATCCTGGAGCTGATCCGACCTCTAAATATTACTCAAAATTACTAAATTTCACCAAAATTATCCTACGTAATTCAAAGAAACTCGTCTTCTCATTGGTTTGACGTAATCAGTTTGCAGTGTGCTTACAATAAATATCTGTTACTCGCTGTGTACGTTTCTTACTCAGAAGTTTGAAGACAAAAAAACAGAGAAAAATAAAAATATTCACATCGTCACTTCACACTTGAACAAGTTAAAAAGCAGATACCTATTTTTAATAACAGAAATGGCTGAAATAAATGGTATGTTATTGTCTCAATTTGGGATGCTCTTCTTATCACTATTTTATGTCGGTTTGACGTGTTGTCATTGTGGCGGAAGTAGTTAGCGAATAGATTTATCAACATGTTATACTTTCACCAAGGGTGATCTAATTCCTATCGAGAAACATGTTTGTTTTTTACTTCTACGAAGCAGAATAGCAGTGCAATAGTTTTAACTATTTTTTTTCTTACATGCTTCTTTTTATTATTGCTATTTATTCACCACATTCACACCAGCGTCTCGCCGTTCACACTCTTTGACAGGGTCCAGCAGATCGCTAACAGAGGGCAGTGCCACTGCGGGAGAAAAAACAAGACGCGGAATTTATATCAAATAGTGATAAATATATCACAAATTGGGATATTTCTCATGTCAGTTCTTCTTCTATTTGAAATTTGTTTTGTGTCCTTAAATACATTGTAATGTGTTTTGTTATCGTAATGCGTTCAAAGACTTGTTAAAGTGCCGAGTACGATACCTTTAATCGATCGCTAACCTTCGCCGTTTAAAATTGGTTCAAATATGAGCTGTGAAGCCACGAAGCCAGATTTATTGCGGTGGTTAATACCATTCAAGGGTTATTCGTATTTAAACCTAGATTCAATAGATAGTGAATACGGGCGACGGAAGTTTACCCCGCTGATACGATTTACATCTCTTCGCACCTGCACTCAATCTAACCCTTTCTCGCTTTTCATTTCTCGGCAGAGTAACAAATATTTTGTTAGGAAATCTTATTGACGTATTAATGAATAAAGGAACTATGCACCACTTACACTATTTCTTTCTATGCCATCAGGTCTTCGCAATACAAACCAACCAACAATCCTCGGTAATTACGAAAAAGGCACTACTTACCTTAAGCATTGAGGTTCTATTCCAGTTTCCAGATCCACATTTCTGGCAATTGAAGCGTGGAAGGAATTCCAGAATCACAGTTCTGTTTCCACAATCCTTGCACTTGTAAAACCTTTTGAAAGTTTTAACGCTAATAAACTGATGATTACGTTTGATACACAGATCAGCTGGTGCATAGGCAATGTATTTACACTGAAACAAAAAGGAATAATTGAACAAAGCGTGTCCTTTTGAATACGAATAACCTCATTTAACAAATCATTTGATTTGTATGTAAGTAAGCTGAATCCTGGTTTCAACTTCAATATTACCAAACAATCAGTAGCTACCACACGATCAGAAAATGGGAAAAGGGGCCTATTAAGATAGATGTAGTGAAGTAGCGTTGTAGATATCCTGATGCTACAAGAAAGGAAGCGTTCTAAAATAAAATATAGGTCACAGTTGGGATTAAAACCAAACACGTTAGAAGAAAATATACATTAAAATGTAGCTCCCCGTTTCCAGAACTTATGCACACTACGTCGGACTTCTGTCAAACAAATATAAATGATTTGGGGATGAATATTAAAACAAATGTAAAGTAAAAGAACAAGGAGATGTTGAACGTGTAGAAGTACATCTCGAAGATACTTGGATCTCCGATATTGTCTAAGCAGCAATTGGAGCACAAGTGAAGTCTTCCGGTCATTGGGAAGAACTTTCAACAGGTAGACTGTTGATACATTGATCAACTGCAAGACATTTCAACATGTGGACGGTTCCTGGTTCTGAAGCAAATCTGTTGGAACAAGCATGTAGCCAAAGGGGGCTCAGTTACTCTAAAATTTTCCAAGACCCCTAACAATACTTTACATACATATATACAGTACGTATTAGTGAATATTGTCATAGCCTTAGACACCCTATATTTGGCCTAGCCCCCTACGGTTTTCGGCTGGCTACGAGCCTGTTTGGAAACAAAGTGCTACTGTCTTTTACAGAAGAAAACGTTCTTTAGTGCATTCGCACCCAGAATTGTGGATCGGAAGAGTGTGTGAAATTTATAAACGTTATATATCTCACTTCCGAAAAAAACGTAATCACTATTCAATACGTAACGAGGTTAGTATATCTAAGTTCCTTGCAAATAATAGGAAATCCTTGTGGAAATACATTTATGACAAACGCACAAATTAACTAAAAAAAGAACGTATTTTCGTGACTCAGGAAAAACCCAGGAGAAACCTCAGTCAGGATGGTCGGCCACTGGGGTCGATCCCAGGACCTCCTGAAAGTTAGGCCAACGCTGTATCAACGAGCCACGCCCGCTCGAAAATCAATGAAAGCCTTGCAAAACTATTTACTCCCTCCAATTTTCACTTTACACCTTCAAACTGGAAATCCTAGCAGAATCTCTGGAATGTTCTCCCATACTAAAGTTCTCGGAAATATACATTAAATGAACCCTAAAATTGAAGAGTTCTGTGGAAGAACGGCGTAACTCGGAAAACGCAGTTCTAAAAATAACGGTTTCGAAAGTTTAACATGTGATTTTACCAGATTTCCTGTGCCTGTAGACGTTTTGACATAATATGGAAAAATGTTGCTAATATCCCTCGGAAGGCACTGCATGAATCACATGAAAGTTATATTAATCTCTGCTGTTAAGATAATAAAATAATTAATCGCAGAAGTTAAGCCGTTTTTCCATAGAAGGCGCATCCACACCAAACTTGGAACAACTGTAATTGGGCATCCCAGATAAACGACTGTCAGGGATTCCAGATCCCCAAGCACCTCCAGTTATCAGTATTTCAACCTTATGATAAAATATAATGTTGCAATGACTTTTATAGTGTTAAACAGATCTGCACCAAAGTTTGCAAGATTACTATTCTGCAGAATACACACGACGGTAGGGAACAGTACCCCTCTATATACTCTAGTTGTCATTACCAAACTCAATTGCAAATTGAGTTTTTCAAAGTTTCTGCAAGAAGTTTTATATCGCCACCAAACTGGCACGGATACTCTTCGACACCGTAGGAAAGCAACTAAGTGACGGTCCCCACCCACTAAAACGTCCAAAATGTCAGTGTTTCCAGTCAATAAAATTGAAGTTCTGCAAAGGCTTCTACACCGTTCAAAGTATTTACACACCTGTAGGTTGCTAGCAATTAGACGGAACAATAGTTCGCGCGGTACAGTTGGTTTCTTTCACCGTCTTGCAGTATACTGTTACATGTTTGCACTTTTATATTGTATATATTCGAGGGCTGATCAACAAAGACTGAGACTGATTGTTGTACCGCAGTTTCCTTTGTTGCCGAATGCCGGCACGTTTGATAGTTGAAAGAGTTGTGTTTCATGTATACTCTCACTAGGTGGCAGCATTGTCGTATCGGTACTTTGGGAGTAATCCGCTGTATGTTAGATACTGTTTCCATTTCGCCTCACAACGTGCTGTGTATATGCATACAATGGACGTTACACGAGAAGAACAGTATGGAGCAATAAAGTTTTGTTTTCGCTTGAACCATACGAAAAGCTCAAGCAAGCTTACGGTGAAAGTGCATTACCTCGAGCAACAGTGTTTCGGTGGTTCAAAGAATTTAAGGAAGGATGAGTTTCATGCGTTAAGCAAGGTGGACTTGGTGTTTCGGCCTCTGCTGTGACAGAAACAAACATCAATACTGCTGCTGTGATTGTCCGTGAGGATCGAAGGATAACATTACGTAAACTAAGTGAAGTGTTGCGAATTTCATATGGTAGTGTTTTTTCAATAATGCACGATCACCTCCATATGTTCCGTGTTTGTGTCCGTTGGGTACCACGACTGTTGACTCCGGAACAAAAGGCTGTGCGAATTGAGACTTCCCGTGAGGTGCTGCGTTCCTTTGCTGATGGAGGAGATGAGTTTCTTCAGTCAGTTATCACTGGAGATGAAACTTGGTTACATCACTACGATCCAAAGGGAAAGCAAGCCAGCACAGTGTGGAAATCACCAGGTTCTCCCACACCAAAAAAGGCGAAAGTTGTTCCGTCTGCAAAAAAAGGTTATGGTAATCACGTTTTTTGATTGTAGAGGAATGATTTACCAGCATGTAGTTCCCCCTCACACTACTGTTACAGGGGCATACTACACTTCCGTTTTGGCCACACTGAGGAAGCACATTGTGAAGAAGTGACCTGAACTTCATCAAAATGGTTGAAGACTTCATCATGACAACGCACGACCTCACGTCGCACTTCCAGTCATGGAATATTTAGCTAGATTCAACATCACTTGTGTACCACATCCACCTTACAATCCCGATCTCGCTCCATGCGATTTTTTTTGTTTCCGTCTCTGAGGGCAAAGCTCCGCGGTACTCACTTTGAGAACTCTGAAGCAGTGGTGAAGAAGTGTGAGGCGATTCTGAAGGACATATCAAAAAATGGCCTGCATCACGTGTTCCAGGAATGGCAGGAACGTTATAGAAAGTGCATTCACTCAGGAGGGGAGTACTTTGAAAAAGATCATGTGAACATAGAGTTTGAGTAATAAACACATGTGTAAAAAAATCAGTCTCAGTGGAGGCTCAGTGTTGCCAACTAACCTAATAATAATAATGGGTTATCTAACAAAAACCTTTAAACTGGAATAGACTATATACGAAACCACAACGTTGAACCATATATACGAGAATTGGTCAAAATAAAGTAAATTCACAATTTTAAACATATCTCAACGAAACTTCGCACAACTTAGTAATTTGACAAGACGAAGAACATAGAGTACGTCCGAAACCAAAATTTGACCTATATATACGAGGACAAATTATAAAATGTCAAAATATCTCAAATCCACAATTTTCAACATATCTCAACAGAACTTCGCACAACTTAGTAATTTGACAAGACGAAGAACATAGAGTACGTCCGAAACCAAAATTTGACCTATATATACGAGGGTTGGTCAAACTATCTCAAATCCACAATTTTCAACATATCTCAACGAAACTTCGCACAACTTACTAATTTGACAAGACAAAGAACATAGAGTACGTCCGAAACCAAAATTTGACCTATATATACGAGGGTTGGTCAAAATATCTCAAATCCACAATTTTTAATATATCTCAATAGAACTTTGCACAATTTACTGATTTTATAAAACGAAGAACATAGAGTACGTCCGAAACCAAAATTTTGACCCATATATACGAGAGTTTATCAAAATATCTCAACAACCACATGGGCTTGAGAAAATACGCTACTTTCCACCGTACAAACGAAACAAAAGTGTACAATGTCTCCCGGTTCTGAAGGCGTACGATAACCAGCTTAATATTACTTTAAATCTTGTTGGTTTGTCTATTTACTTACAGTGATCAGAGAATCCTTGGAAAAAAGACAATCAACTTTAACACTTTATCTTTTGGGTCCTTCTCGTGTTCTGTTACACGAAGGACATGTTATTTCTGCACTTTAACATGATTAAATTGTGAACAATTTTGTCACCAAACAAAGGTGGCCGCGTGTTGACAACAGCATGAAGTTTTATACTTTATCATCAGAGGGATATACCATTGCTTGAATAAACATCGGTTTGCCCATATCGACGACATTGATCAATATAGATATCAGTTAACGATATGAATCAATATAATGCCATGACAAATGTTCTATTTTTAATTTAAATTTATTCATTGTGAAAAAAGGTTTGTAAAAATCGATTTATCTTTGCAAAATATAGTTTTAGAAAATAAGTAAATTAGTGATATCGATAATCGGTGTCGATCCCACATCGATCGACGTGGCCTCAAACGATGCCCCTCTCTCGCCCGCATTTAGGATGTGGAACGATATGGGTCCCATAACCGACCAACCTGAATATGCTACTGGGGTATCAAACATTTGTTGCAATATGATTAAAATTAAACGTACTTCTTAACCAATAACTGTTAATCAACGAATTAAAACAAAAATTAACATTCAAAACGCGTCTGTGTCCTACTGGTGTGAACTACTAATTTCAACATTTTAGTCTAAGAATCCAACCCAGAAATCTCAGAAATCAAGGGAGAAATTCCACGAAATTAGATTATTTTTAACAATTACAATATTTTGCGCTGCCACCGTCTTATTTTCTAATTTAAATACTTTAGCCTCGAGATCAAACTCACGGCCCCTTGAAAGCATCGGATATGAAATTTCACAAAAATCGGATAATTTCTAGAGATTATAACATTTTGCACTACAACCATTTTGGATTTCACATTTTATTATTTTTGGTCTCAAATTTGTAATCATCGTCCCATGAAAGCCCCAAATATAAATTTTCTCGAAAATCAAATGTTTTTTAACAATCAGAATATTTCACGCTCCCTCCATCTTCGATTTGAAAATTCAATATGTTTGGGCTGGAATTCGTAATCAGCGTCTTTCGGAATACCCACTTATGAAATTTTACAAAATCTGATATTTTTTAAGAATGTATTACTTTTCGGGTTGCCGCCCTCTTGGAGTTCAACATTTTTGAAACAGGACTCGAACTCAGAGCGCCTTGAAAGACCCGGATTTAAAATTTCAGGAAAAATCAAAATATTTTTACAATTATCATATTTTGCGCTGCCGCCATATTGGAGTTAAAAATTCAACATTTTTAGGATCAGATTCGTAATCAACGTTCTTCGGAACGCCCACATATGGAATTTAACAGAAATCTGATAATTTTGAACATTTTATCACATTCCAAACTGCCGCCATTTTCGGTTTCTTGAAATTTCGCAAAATTCAACAATTTTAGTTTCGGAATTGAATTCAGCAGCGCTTCGAAGTCCCACATATTAAATTTAACGAAAAACTGATGACTTTAGCAATTATGATATTTCGCGCTGTCACCATCTTGGATTTCAAAAGTGTATATTTTTACCATCGGAAATGGACTCAGGGTTCTTTTAAGCCCACACATGTAAAATTTCACAAAATCTAATGATATTTAGCAATACGACATTTCGCGCTGCCACTATCTTGGATTTCACAAGTGTATATTTTTGCCCTCGGTAATGGACCCAGGGCTCCTTCAAGTCCCTACATATAAAATTTCACGAAATTCTGATGATTTTTAACAATTGTGACATTTCGCGCTGCCGCCATCTTGGATTTCAAAAGTGTATATTTTTGGTCTTGGTAATGAACTCCCCCACCCCTCCTAATCAGACTATCTTTTACAATGATGATGTTTCGCGCTGCCGCGGTCTTGGATTACAAATTTTAACATTTTTAGGCTCGGAATTGTAGTCAGCGTCCCTTGGAGCTCCCAGAAATGTTGGCGTTAAAATACCTATGCAATCACGTTAGTAGTTTTTCAGTACTTAATTAATTATCTGTTGTATCAAAGCTATAAAGTTGAAATTATACTATGATAAGAATAATAGTATCATAGCTGGCAACACTGTGTATTACGTCCTTTACCAAGACAAACGGATGGGAAGGGGAAATTCCAGGACATTCGAGCGCTCGAATCCAGAATTTCGAGCAAAAGTGTTCAAACAAATCTGTTCGAGTAGATTTTGTTCGATCATACTCTGCTCGCTCGAAAACGTATTTTAGTGTTTCGAGCGCTCGAAATCCGCTCGTTGCACACCTCTAGTTGAGACTGGATTCATATCATCAGGATATCATCCAAAACCCTTATCCAAAGTAGTGGGTTTAAGGGCTGAGTTTGTAGGAAATCATATTCAAGCTTGCCTATAAACAGATTAGCATAAGAAGGTGCCATTCTCGTACCCATGGCTGTGCCTCGGATCTGAAGGTAGTGTTTGTCGTGAAAGGCGAAGTTATTACATGTGAGAACTAGGTTGACCAGGTTAAAAAGGAAAGCTGTGGTAGGGGTATGAGGTTTGAGTCTCTGGTTAAGGAAGAATTCCAAAGCTGCTAAGCCATGGGCATGAG
>JAGDQP010018554.1:0-36355 GCA_022664845.1 Lepisma saccharinum | reverse complement strand
TGGGCGGTCATTTTGGATCCAAGATGGCGACTTTTCCCAAATGTTGTAATATTTCCCTAAACTACTCGTCACAGTGCACCTTTATGCCAAATTTCGTATCTCTAGCTCAAACGGTGTGGAATTTTTTTTAGGTCCGCCATTTTGGATCCAAGATGGCGTCTTTGGATACATCATGTAATATTTTAGTAACACACAAATGATAATGTATAGTGTTACCAAATTTAATATTCTAGCTGCAGCCGTTTAGGCTGTGTATTCTATACAACAATGGGTTCAGCGGCCATTTTGAATCCAAGATGGCGACTTTTTCAACATTTCGTAATATTTTCTTGAACTACTAGTGACAATACACATTTATGTCAAATTTCATGTCTCTAGCTCAAACGATATGGAAAATAGATTTCTTACTTCCGCCATTTTGGATCCAAGATGGCGTCTTTGAACTCATTAGGTAACATTTTCGCAATCAAAAGGTGATGTTGTACCTTTATGTCAAATTTGGTTTCAATAGCCCCAGCGGTTTGGGCTGTGTATTCTATACAACAATATACAGTATATATAAATATACAGATGCTTATCAGAATAATGGAAACACCTGTAGTTGGCAACACGTCAAATGTATGGGTTGGCAGTGGTGTCGTGGCGACCGCAGCGCCGGACAGCTGGTGGTGGTGTGTTAGGTCGGTCTCCATACTACGTCAGGCGTCGTGGAACAGGAGTGTGCAGTGGCTGCAGCAGACGGAGGTAGTGTAAAATGGGAGACCTCTCAGAGTTTCAAAGAGGGCAAATTGTTGGTGCGCGGTTATGTGGAGTGAGTGTGACGGCAGTGGCTAGTGTGTTAGGTGTGTCGCCAGGGACAGTGTCGAAGGTGATGACGGCCTACACAACACACGGGAAAACCACATCGGGGAAGCGGAACAGTGGGCGGAAGAAAAGCATCAGTGACAGGGCACGCCGGGTATTAAAGCGCATTGTCACGCGGAACCGTCGTGCCACTGCGGCGCAAGTGATGGAGAAACTCAATCAGCACCTCCCCCAACCTGTTTCGACAATCACAGTCCGCCGCGAATTACATGACATGAACTTACGGGGTCGTGTTGCACGCGCTAAACCTCTCATCAGGGACCAGAACGCTTTAGCACGCCGTAAATGGTGCCGCGACCATGCAACTTGGACCGTTGACGACTGGAAACGTGTGGTATGGTCGGATGAGTCACCATTCACCCTATTCCAAACCACGGGCCGTGTTTATGTGTGGAGAACGCCCAAAGAAGCGTATGATCTGCAGTGTCTCCGCCCAACTGTGAAACATGGCGGCGGCACGGTGATGCTGTGGGCCGCAATATCATGGTTTTCATTGGGTCCTGTGGTCACACTTCGCGGACGCATCACTGCCAACGATTATGTCGCAGTTTTAGGAGACCACTTGCATCCTATGGTCCGGATGTTGTTCCCGGACAATGACGCCATATTCCAGGATGATAATGCACCCATTCACACAGCTGGAGTTGTTGCAGCGTGGTTTGAGGAACATCGGGATGAAGTTCAACACCTCCCCTGGCCCGCCCAATCCCCAGATCTCAACATAATTGAACATCAGTGGTCCATCTTGGAAACACGACTTCGGCGACGATTTCCACCTCCATCCTCTCTCACAGAACTGGCCGATGCCCTGCACGAGGAATGGTGTAATATTCCACTTGCTACCATTCACGACCTCTATGCCTCCATCCCACGTCGCATCAAGGCTGTTCTGAAGGCGAAAGGTGGCCCGACACCATATTAATCTGGTAAGTTGCACTTTCGTTCAGGTGTTTCCATTATTCTGATAAGCATCTGTATACTTTCATATCGTATCGATCTCAATAGGTATATTTTTCTTCGAAATCCACCTAAAAAAAAAAATGTTTGCTGGTTTGTAACGGACATAAACGAACAAGAGGTGTGTAATGGAAGAGGAAGTACTTGTAGTGCTTGTCATGTAGTACAATAAGCAGTGATTGTGCATGAAATAACAACAACAACAACAACAGCAACTACTACTACTACTACTTACAATAATAATAATAGAACAGTATGTTTGAAAATTTATGAAGCATCTTTTTTTTCCGCAGAAATTCACGTATAATTTATTGTGTAATGTTGAACTGCATTCTGCAATGGCACGCAGAAAGACGGTTTTGCAAAATGCTGAGGAAACTGCGAACGTTTTGGATAAAACAGCTTCTGTTCCTGAAGCAGCTGAAGCAATAATACCTACTAAAGAGCAACTTTTACCAGTATGAAACTGTAACAAAACTATGTGACAGGTGGAATGATTCAGCTCATGATTGCTATATAACGGTAATAATATGTAAAGTACTTGATATGACCAAAAGATTAAATATTCATAATAAATAATGAATTATCCAGCGGACCCGGTTACGTATGTAAAAATAGCTTGCCCGTTTAAAAAACAAAAAGGCTTAAGATGACCTTTTATTATTTGTGAAATTCATTTTCAGCGTACCATGTTTTCAAACATTAACTATGACAGTTGTAAACACGATACGTTTTACGCAGAGATTGTTTGTTGCTTTAGTGGTACTCAAGGGCATTCATGTATACGATCCACATTAATCCACCTGCGGGTTTGAATCTCTGTACAATTCTATGGCTGCATGATCAGGGGATATGTTCCGGAGTAGAGCCAAATGCGTATTTCCAATTGATTGGGCAAATAAAGAATTTCCTTTCACGTAACTGAGAGAATAATGGAGTTACTGTACCTACATGGAGAGTATGCTTTGCACATTTACCTAAAATAACTGTATGCAACTTTGAGATTTTATCAATAGTCACATGTAATGGCAGGCAGGTCCTTTGAAACAATTTTTAGTGAGCCTTTGAGGTATCTAAATGAATGGATCAGAAAGTGGTAAAAAGGGGGAGAGATCTCGTCTCTTGTGCTGGTTACATGACGTAAACATACTTTTTTTTTGATAATTCGACAATGAGAGAAAAAGCACTGTTAGAAATTAAATTTTCGTTTGCTTTGCCGCATTCCCTGTAGCAAGTACACAGCAAACTCAATGCGGAATCCAAAAACTCCAAGACTAGGCTTTTTGGTATATCATGTAGTGGGAGTTTTTGTGGTTGTGCCAGTGTATGCGCTTGCATGTTCGTATACTGTACTGGTAGTCAGATGAGCCAACTCCATCCACATATCCCTTCCAAATCATAGAGATACTGGAAAAGATTTTGGGTAGATGCCAATGAAAGTTAAGAACAAAAATTACATTTCACATCATACACATATATATATTTTTTGAGTGCTGTTAGGAGATGCCAACCCGAAATTTTGTAAGTTGTTTTATTTCCCTTTTTAATGCGGGAGTAGTTTTCTTATCTTATTGTGCTTCGTTTATTCTTGTAAAAGACTTGGGAGTTGTTGATGCTCGCTTGATGAGGCGAATCTACTTCTTTTTCACTTTTGAGAAGAATGAGAACACTGCATGATTTTGAAATGTACGTAACCGGTTCTTTTTTCTTCTTCTTCTGTTGGTGGTGTTGAAATAGACCATGACAATGGAAGTGACCAAAAGCTGGATGTATAGGAATAGGGAATATATTATTCAAGTGATTGCTGAAAGTATTATTCAAGTGATTCGAGTTCTTTGGTACAGGAAAACACTGTAATAGTTTACTTTTACAGTAAGATCCTAGAAACTAAGCTTAGTCTTCGATCAGGAGATCGTTTCAAACTTTGTCTAAATGCTCTGTTTATTATTAATGGCAGAAGGTTTCGTTTAAAATTTTAGACGATCAGTAGAAGTAATATATTCAACTTCTCGTTATGAAATACCTGTTGTTATTTTAGAAAAGAGATAATATTTTTTTTTTCGTTGTGTTTTTCTAATGTATCTTCATTTTGTTCAGGTTTGTGGGCATTACTTGTGTAGTTTTATTATTTAATGTAGAGGGATATGTTGAATGAATACATAGTGGCGAAAACAAAACTTGAAATCTTCATTGTTACAGCCCTCTTGTTCAATTTGTTCGTTGCTGTTTTCGTTTTGGGAAGTCTGACATGCAATTTGTAAAGAGAACTTTCTTGTTTAAATCATCGAAGTTCTCCAGTCTTTCTAAGTTAAGTTTTCGTGTAAGGTGTTGAAGTCATAACGGCTCAACTTGAGCTGAAGTTTGTTGTTATCCTAACGTATGCATGAAAACAAAGTAGATGTCTGCTGCCTATTTATTTCCTTTTTTATGGCTATGGAAATTTTTTGCGTGTTATTTGTAGTTCTAAACCAAGCGTTGAGAATTATGGTATGTTGAAAGGGCTTTTCTGATGCTTTAAATAAAGATATTGTTAATTTTTTAGAAGGAAAGAAAAAGAGCATTGTACTTTTAAAGATGATTCAGGTCATAAGGAAGCAAAGTTTTCAGTAGAATCCAGGATTTATGATAGTGTTGTGTCGTCTTGGTTTTGTAGCTGTTGAATACCGAAGGTAAGAAAATATGCTCATGCTCTGAAGGATTTTATCCCGCCTCACCTGAAGTCATCAAATTTCCCCAAGTCTGCGAAATCCCGTTCTATTTTCCAAATCGAAAGCCCTTTGTGATGGAAAATGTTTCTTTCGTTCGTGTCACTGTTGCGTTGTTTACTTCGTACGGGCGAAGAGAAAGGGTTGTGTTCGGCTGACGGGATAGAGATTACCATTCCGAGTGAGATACACGTACAGCATCAAGACATGTTGATTCTTGCGCACAAAATGAAATTCCTTTCTCTCATTCTGGTTGGATATTTGCTCAGAGTATTGTTTTCTGGTTGCAGTTTAGATAGACACTTTCCTCGCAGAATTTCCTTGTCCGTCTTTTATGAAAATTGAATGTTGTTAAAGTCGAAACAATAATTTCGATACGGTGTTCTTATATGGAAGGGAAACAAATTAATTTCTGATCTGGTTGGCACCTTACTGCCATTCACTAGATTTGTGGTAGGGTATTACAGTAGGAAGTGTTGATGTGGGCTGCTAAATGAACATACATACATACATAATTTAATTATGTATTATTCCCAATCGTGAAATATTAATGAAAATTTGTTGAGAGCTCATAAAATAATTTAAAATTATGTGTGTATAGCTTGCTTGTCATGAATTAAGGAAGCAAAGTACATCTAGCAGCAGTATGAGAATCAGCAAATGCACAAATGTTACTTACAGCTGTATAATCACAACATGTACACCGTGATAGTGAGGAAAACCAACAAATCAAGGGACACTTGGGACATTGTTGCACAGAGGAGAATGTTTACTGACCTGACTCACAAAGCGGTCGGTTGCACAGAAGAGAATGTTTACTGACCTGACTCACAAAGCGGTCGGTTCTACGGATTCACAAAATGTCCACTGCTAGGCATTAATAGGATATAATATGATCATCGCAGGAAGCAATACACGACGCTGCATACTGTTAATAAGGGTGTCTACCAGGTCCTTTCGTATGTGTATGCATTGTTGGCGAAGAACCCTTTGAAGATTTTGTAGACTTCGTGGTGGGGAACACTAGTCTCCGGGTACGGTGCTCCTCCAAGTACCGATAGACGAAACATGTTCGGGGAGGGGGAGGCTAATATTACCGTCTTTCAAAATGATCCTTCACCTCTTCCAAGTGCCTAGATTCTAACATGATCAAGATATAATTCCTATATCGCTGAGCGGTCATGATTCTACGCGGAAGCATATACAGTTGTTCTTTGCGTCCTCCAAGACAGATGACACCCCAAACAAGCACACCTGTACCTCCATATTTCTTTCTTTCAACGATAAATGGTAATGTGTCTCTGCTTATCACCAGATAAGTCTTCGACGAGGATCACTATAGAGATCCAGGACTGATCAGTGATAAGTACAGACTGCCACTGCTCGTGGATTCAATTCTCACATGCTTATTACAAACACACACTGGTCTCTTGACGTATAGTCCATTTCGTGTAGTCGTCTGTGAACCGTACTTGTTGATACAGGTCATCCGGTGGTAGTAGCAACATCTGCACGCGATTAGGTTGATGAGGCAGGCTTGTTTTCCGATCAGACAGGCGGATATATCAGTCATCAGTTGTCGATGTCACATGCGGACGGCCTCTGGTGTACCTCCACAAGATATTTTGTGTTGTCTAGAACGTATTTCACAGTCTGCTATCCCTCTAAAGACGGATACTAAGAGAAAGAGGAACTTGGCTACTGCAGCCTACAACATAAGCGTTCAATTTAACATGGATTTCAAACATTTCTACGAATATCATGGTTTTGTGTGTTTACTTCAAAAAAGTGACTCATTAGCCCCTTGAACACAATACGTGGCATAGTAAAAGGAAATAACTGAAGGCTCCACGACGTATTTTTCTTCCCATGGTTTTCACTTAAGTACCTTCATAATTCCATGAAATATGTTAAAGGGACTATTGAGTCATTTATTCGAAGGAACCATGAAAGTACGATATTCCTAGAAATGTATGCAACTCATGTTAAATTGGACGCTTATTTTGCAGGCCGCCGTAGCCAACTCCCTCTCCCTCTTAAGCCACATCGACCTGACTCTCTCTCTCTCTCTCTCTCTCACTTCTGATCTCCAGATGTCACACCACCGCAACTCACACCACCGTATGTTGTTATTTGCCATATTTTTAAACGTTTTAACTTACAAACTTTCTCATATGTACCTTACAAGAACTCCGGCACAACCTTTCAGTGACTCTATGTACATCGCTAGTACACTGGAGCATCGGTGTGGAAAGTACTGTACTTCGTCACGTGCTTTCAAAAATGCATTCATTATCTGTGCTATCGTAATGAGTT
Organism: Lepisma saccharinum; assembly: GCA_022664845.1. Lineage (NCBI taxonomy): Eukaryota > Metazoa > Arthropoda > Insecta > Zygentoma > Lepismatidae > Lepisma > Lepisma saccharinum. The sequence continues at coordinate 29,513 of JAGDQP010018554.1, read as the reverse complement.
CTGGCTGAATTATAACATTTGTCCGTATTTTGTGATCTGTGCATTTTGTCTCTATTCCATAGTTTATGTCGAGCAGTGTACACGAGAAGCTATCATGTAGCAATTATAACAAAATTATGTTCGCTCCCTTAATAATATGTTGAAGGAATTAGAAGTTTTCTGTTCGTAGTTGTAACAAAGAATGTGTACGTGTGCACATCTCTTGATCGATTTGATATCACAGTGCATCGTTAATAAAATACTTTAAGTTCTTCGTTAATGTAGGGTTGAGCCAGCGAATGGAGTGATTCTGAAAACGTTATCAGTAAGTAGCAAATGGTTTTATATGTTTGTTTATACGTTTAACTAATATAGGGTAGGTAGCGCGTATTGTATCTACCATTTTGATTTGGCAACCCTGTCGCAATGCACGTGCACATGCGTTGCATACGAGGGTCACTATTTATATTTTGAGCCTAACAATGAAAAAACAGTAATGTGTCATGGAAAATTGATTTATTGTTGTTCGAAATACTCTCCTTTATGATCAATACACTTTTGCATTCGTTCGAACCATTTGTCAAAGCATTTTTTCCAATCTTCTTGAGACACCTCCATAATATGGTTTTTGAACGCATCAACGGCTTCTTCCGCCGACGAAAATCGTTGTCCACGCAATTTATTCTTGACATTCGGGAACAAGAAGTCGTCATTGGGTGCCAAATCAGGACTGTAGTGCGGATGACCCATCAATTAGATTTTTGAGTGTTCAAATAGTCGGTTGTTAGACGAGATGTGTGACAGCTCGCATTGTCTTGGTGAAGAATGATCCGACGGCGCTTGTTTGTTTTCCGTATTTGACCAAAGACCTCCGGCAAACAAATTGTTGTGTACCATTCAGAGTTCACCGTTCTACGTTCCTCTAAAGACACAGTTGCCACATGACCAGTTTTCCCCAAAAAACAGGCGAACATTTGTTTCGATGTGCTTCGAGCGCGAACAACTTTTGCTGGATTTGGTTCATCTTGGAACACCCATACAGTCGACTGCTGTTTACGTTCCTGCTCATATGCATATATCCATGATTCGTCACCTGTTACAATCTTATATACGTCTTTTGAAGCACCGCCATTGTATTTATTGAGCATTTGTGTGCACCAATCAACCCGAGCTTCTTTTTGAGTTTTTGTCAAATTATGTGGGATCCAACGAGAACAAACCTTTCTCACAGCTAAATGATCATGCAATATTTTATATATGCTGGTGGAACTAATGCCAAGGGTTGCCTCAATCTCACAGTATGTCACATGACGATCTTGCAGTATTAGGTTTTGCACAGCATCAATGTTTTCTTGAATAACAACTGATTTTGGACGACCTTCACGCTCGAAATTCACGCTCAGAGGTTATCAAATAATAACAGTTTTATCCACTGGTCTTACAGCAAAATCAAGTTGTGCTCTATCCACGACCTCTTTACAAGTAAATGCTTTAGGGTAAGTTACGAAATGATATGTCAGCATTTACTTCATTTGAGCAGCACAGTGTTAACTCGCCAGGATTTAAGAACATACTGTACTTTGCATGTCCAGCTGTGAAAGATAGTATTTTTTAAGATGGAAGAAGAAACTAGAATGAAATGACCTGACAGAGTTTTCCATAATTCATAATTATACCAAGTACTTCACACCGTGTACAATAATTACTGATAAAAGCGAAATTGGTCCAAAATCAATAAAAATAACGCTCCATATTTTCCGTGGTTAGCAATAATACATATATTAAAACTTCATTTTCCGAAAATGTAGTATTTTTCTATATTCTTATTTTAAGTAATAACCTATCGCTATAAACACTACTGATGTGATATATCTATAAGATATACAGTAGGACAACGATTAGTTGAAGGGTATAAATGAACAAAATTTGAAACCTGGTGCAATGGCAGTATACTGAAAAAACAGAAGAAAGTACTGTGTAAACTTTGTTGACAAGAAAAGAAATAATATAGAAGTTGGTCAATCATGTAAAATATAAAACAATAAATAGTGAGAAGAAAAGATCAAAATAACAACATTTAGTTCAGTAGTTAACAAACAAACAAAAAATAAAAGCTATGACGAAATTACTTTTTACCAAGTACCGGTACGTACGGAAATATTAAGCTTTTACTGTATACTGTAGTCGGAGAATAAGAGAAGTTTAGCTGCAGTAGAAAATATAGAATGAGGAAGTCTTGAAGCTGAAGAGGTTAGGAATAATAATAATAGTGCTGCGAACAGCCTGGGGACAAAAATACAGCACTTTGTCATAAAATTCAGGTACATTGATCTAGATTGACCTACCGGTACTAACTATAGTACTATTGAGGGCAACATTCCAAGTATATAAAATAAGTAGTAAAAATCAAATGAAATAATGACAAGTTCTACATCTTTCCATGGTAAAACGACTGTAACAACAATAATAATAATAACTTTTTAAAGACGTACTTTTCTTAAACAGTTCGAACTAAAAAGTAGAAAAAATTATTTTGTTTATGCGTGACTAAAAAGATAAGCACCAGGCTCATTCTCATATACTATCACTTTATAAATTCTTGGATTGGCGCGACCCATGCTGTTCGCTCTGCAAAATTTCATCATTGTATGACGTCGGGAAATGAGTTAATATTGGAAAATCTGAGGACACGACGAACCATTGTGAACTAAAGAAAAGAATATAAAAAGAGAGACTTCAACAATCAGAATAGTAAAATATAATCTGTACATGAAAATGCAGAAGTCCACGATTAAACTATATTATTGGGCAATTAGAATCATTTACTACATACGAGATAGAGTATCTAAAGTCAAATAGAAGTAAAAGGATTGACTGCATTACACAGAAAACGTGCACGTTCACTCTACGTCATACAACAAAAGGAAACAGTTTTTTTTTCTTTGAAGTTAAAATAAAATCATAATCGTGGTTGTTAAAATCTGAGGTTATTCTACGTGAAACGAGGTAGTTCTTGTTCACTGGCATTACAAGAGTATTGTTTCTAATTTTCTACAAGGGTACCTTGAAACTAATATTATTTAAAACTTACGTGCTAATAATATATATGTTCGACAATACCTTTAGTATGAACAATACATTATTGTTTTCTTTCACTGTCTCGAGATTTCAATATATTGTAATTAATAGTAAAACTTTGGTAAACTTTATTTTTATATGGACCAGTCTAGTAACTTTGGACTTCGGCCCGTCACCATTCGCCTTTAGCTGTTAAAATCCACACCCGTGCCTCTGCCGGGACTCGAACCCGGGACCTTAGAGCCGATGGCCTACCGTCGCAGACCGCGCGGCCGGCTTAATTAATAGTCATAAATGCATATAATGTGGCAATGCTAATTTGAAGCAAAATACCTTTGTACCGACTCAAGGCTTTTGCTGGGTGTTTTTGTGGTACTGTTCAATACCACGGAAGCGAATACTAGCTTAGGTCAACATCTTATATAAGTATACTGTGTATATAAGAGCTGGCTTTCTTAAATACATACCACTGCCTGAAAATAAAAACATGATTTTTCTGGCGTCCTGAATGATGATATTTATATGAAGCCAAACTTTAGATTTCTATCGAATATTACACCCAGATTTATGATCTCGTCAGCCTTATGCACAAGAATATTGGAAATCGTAAGGTAGTAAGAGGTAATAAGGCCCAGTAGAAAGAAAGCCCAGATGCTGGTTTTTGTATTTGCCCAAGTTTCTTTTATAGCGATTCTTACGTGGAAGCAGTTCTTAGATACTATCTAGCGGTAGACACGGAAACCCGATCAACTGCATTGGGATTAGTAACTGACGCGAAAGAGTTTGGAGTTAAACGTTGTTCTGTCTTTCTAATTTTACTTTGAAATTCCGGCCTATTTTTTCGCTAATCATAAAGAGTCTAGATTTTTATGTTTGCAGCTTGTAGTGTATGGTACTCACTCTATAATACATTGATGTGTTTGGAATGAGTTTCGACCGAAAGCCGAATGTGGAATAATCCTTTAATAAACTTGCGGTCGTTGCAGGAAATAAGGCCCAATTGAAAAACGAAGTGGGCCTTATTCCCTAGTGTAATTAAAAGCACATACTTTTTCCAAGTTTTTTTTGTGTGAATTTGTTTAACAAAAGTTCTTAAAAGCTTCTGGTTTTTTTTCAAAATGTATTGCTCTAGGTGCCTTTATAAAAAAACTGACAACTTATTGTGCTTTTTACCAAAAAGATTATCGGGGAGACTGCGAGAGCTTGCAGAAAGTGTCATGTGTGGATTCGTGAACAATGTGTTGGACTGACTAAACAAGACAAAGGCAGTTTCTTCTGCTATGAGTGCTACTGAAATGAATTGACGTATCTGCTATAGTATCTTGCATAAAAGTTAACTTTTTCCTTCTTCAAACCTTTAATTAATTTTCTTAGCTTCGATTTTTCATGTGTCTCTTAATGTTAGTTTTAAAAGTGATTTTTCATTAGTCGAATGTATATTTTACATAATGTTCTCTCTCTCTCTCTCTCTCTTTTTTTTTTTTTAAATAATGTGTCACCTTAAATTGTTGGGTACATTTAGAAAGTTATTTTTAGATTTCTTCAAGTTGATGAAGGCAGTTTCTTTAAAGCATATTTTATTTAAAGTTTCAACTTTTCTCATAACCTACATTTTACCAAAAAAAGAAAAAAAGGTTTTGTATTTCACATGACAATGTTTTTTCCGTCATCTGACCTAATTACTCTCTGGGAATACATGTTCTGAAGATGGCCTTTATTACCGCCTACTACCTTATAATTAGTAACACAATAATAGATCTTGTTCGTATATGACATAACTTTGGTTTTGTTACAGTTTACCTTCATTAGATTTAGTCTGCACCAGTCCAGAACATTATCAGCATCCTTCTGCAATGACTCATTGTCTGTCGGATTGTTTACAACTATAATTAGTTTCAAATCATCAGCGTACGATAGTACATTTGAGTTAATATTAGGCGTGATATAATTTATAAATATAATAATAATATGTGATGGTTACCACGTGTAATCAAGATTCTGTATTGTATTCAATAAAATATCACTGAGCTCTTTTTTTCTCCAGACTTTTCTTTAGTTTACAATGTTTCGTGGTATTCTGAAATCTCGGAACGTTAAATTATTTCCCGACGTCATAGAATGATGAAATTTTGCAGAGCAACGTAAGTCGGATGACAATACAATATTCCATTGTTACTTTAATATACTTTTATATAAGGTAAGGGAATATGGCCCACCTTAACTTTGTTGATTTTTTTTTCAGTAATAAAAACTGTTTCTTCGTACGAATCGACTGAACAATGAAGTTGGGTGACAATTTGGAGAAATAAAAGAAATGCTTCCTAGAAATGACATATAAAAAGTAATAAATTGAAAACTAAAATGTTGCAAGTATTTCCAATATGGCCCACAGGGTATTCCCAATATGGCCCGCTATAAAACAAATGCGTATGGCAAAAGTGATGTATAATCTTTCTGTATTACTCATATATGCTACATACTGAGAGATATACATTAGAAGCATACGTAATTTATATGAGATTGCAAAACCAAGAATATTGTATTAATACAAAGTGCCAAAATTGGTGAAAAACTAGTGTATGTGCAAGAAGAAAAATATATTTAAAAAGAACAGGAAGTGTAACAGACACGAAAAAGTTTAGAAAATCAAATCTCACATGAGGGACAAAAATGGTCCGTGATCTTTAGCGATGATTCTAACACACTCTTCATGAACGTATTTGCGACACGACACACAAAAACACATGTCTGCAATTCTGGCTTCCTGACAAAGGTAACAAACCCTAGATTCACAAGACTTGGAACAACTCTGTGTCGGTTCTTCAGGACTATTAGAAGCAAGGTGCTGAAATTCTTGGCATTTTAAACGTGATGACACTTGCTTTGTTTTTGGTTTTAATCTTATTCTTTGTATTGGAATTGATAGCTTCCTTATTCTTTGTATTGGAATTGATAGCTTCCGTATTACCTGGAATTATTATCTTCGTTTTGATTACTAAACATTATGATGAATGTTCAGAACAAACATTTTAAATACCCAATTCTTTCATTTTAAACACTTATGATTGTATTTTGTCCAATATGGCCCATCTTACCTGCGTGCTGCCCCATATGATCCACCGTGGCCATATTACGCACTGTTGGCCTCCAAATTTTTTCTGTTGCCTGCTAGTTACACAATACAATGCATTGCGTCACACACATTTTATGGTGTCGTATGCTCGCTCACATAGCCACATTATCCATGCATTATACTGATTAGGGTTTCATCGATAGATACTGAAACGAAACCTTACTTGCCTTGTTAAAATAACAGCAAAATATTTTCTTGCTTAGTATGCCACTTCAAAAAACTCCGTCGCGCAGAAATGCTTTCACTTGTCATGAGTGATATCTAGTAGCACCAACAGAAAGCTGCATAGATATGGGGGGTGGGCCATATTGGGAACCCGGGTCATAATCTGTACACTTGCCTTATTTATATTCTTTTTAAGTATGGACTTCTCTATCCTTAAATAAATATTAGCCTCCAACGAGGTTGCGTTTGACTGGCTGCAGACCACTGTGATTTGTGTCACAAAACATGAAGCTTGAGAAAAAGTAGCCGAACACCGAAATAATTAAAAAAAAAAAAAAAACTTTAAAATACACATTTTTCGTATACAATTCGTACTAAAAAGTAAGCAAAAATGTTTGTGTAAGGAGCACGCCCGATGTTTTTCTTTTTAGTCATGCATACACATTTTTTATTACTTTTTAGTACGAATTGTGTAAGAAACGTTTGTTTTTAAAAAGTTTTTTTTTTTTTTTAATTCATAGCCATGTATTGGGAGAAGAGTTTTAGGGTAGGTATAGGATGATGATTTACTATAGTTTTCGTCATCTCACTGACAAAATATGATGCTTTTATTAAATGACTTTGTAAATTAATAACACAATGTAAATTATAAACATAATTATGTATTTCTTCACACAGTTTTTATATTTTATCACGCATATTAAATTTTCATGTACTTCAATTAGAGGTGTATTGGCACTTGGCAGTAATGCTTTTCTTAGCACTTTAAAGTATTACTACTACAATTATTATTATTGAGTTAAGGAGTTGCACAGGAGAAACAAAACTTAGAAACATTACGACATGCTATTTAATGTTTTTTTGAAACCTGTTTTAAACGTGATTTTGTTCTTCTAGAACTTGAGAAATCAGCTCATTTTCTGTATCATGTAACAGAATTATGTGATATTCGATTTATTGGGTTTATTCTCCAGTGCCGTTAATATTCAGTAATCCCTATATAGTCAGGTTTGAAATAGCCGAAATGACCTTCGGAAGTTAATGTGTCTGGAGATGAACAAACTGTAACATTTTCCTGGCGTGGCTGTCTCCGCATTAGCATCACTGCTTGCGTACCCCGAAGGAAATAGCTGTCTTGCGTTCAGGACTGTCTGTGACATAAAGCCATACTTCACTTGATTTGCTTGTAACTAGTAGGCAACTCGTGTCCTTTTCAGTGGAGCAACTATCAACAAAACACATCGACATTCTGTCACCAGATGTCGTAAACTGCTGTCTCGCAGAAGGAGAAAGTAAAAGAAATATAAGAAACAGGACAAACAGAAGGTGGATGAAACGCTTAACTGCAAAACCCTTTTTTCTCCTTCCTGAGCTGGAATGGGAGTAGGAAACAATTTTGTCTTCTGCAACAGACAGCTTATCCGTCCACGGCACTGGCCGGAAAGACGGAAGAACATTCTTTTCTTCCGGCATATGTCATACATCATCTGCCTAGACTACCTAGCTCATCCATCCTCTTCTTGTCTCTTATAATTGGTTTTTCGTTTTGATATCACTATCTCCAATAATAACATTTATGAGTTCAAGTTACAAATCACTGTTCGTGAAATGAAGGACTTGGGATGCCACAAGACGTTGAATGTCCGATGTTCGTTTCTCTCCTGTTGGATAATGAAATTCTTGTAGAAAGCGGTGTTCCACGTATTGTAGATGATTAAGAATATAACCGAAGAAAAAATCAGTAAAGTACTGCGGTGTTTAACTATTTACTCGCATAGTTTCCCTAAGTTTTAAGAATATGATTTGGAAGTTGTATTTATTCGCATTATTTTCCTCTTTCTTCGCAAGCTCAGGAAGTGAACTCGTTCACATGAATAATCAGTTCCTAGAATTTCTCAGAATATTCTTTCATAGTTCAGTCACCGAGCCGCCGTAGCTCAGTGGTAGATCGTTGGCGTAGCATTCGGGAGGTCGTGGGTTTGATCCCAACGGCCGACCATCCTGACTGAGGTTTTTCCCTCAGGCACACCAGACAGATGCCGGGATGCCACCTTCAACATAGGCCCTGGCCAACACCTCCCAGAATCCTTTTCCTTCTCCTATCCCGGCCTGAGTCTTCCATGTCTAAAGGTTATCAATAAAATTCAACTCAACTCACAGTTCAGTCAAGGCTGTTCATGAGGGTGGTTCGAAAAAATTCATTCTTCTTTTCGAATCGCTATAGTGCGCAAAAGTTGCCATTGGCTCATAAGAAAAATGCCAAAAGATTTTTTTAATCTGATATCATCCGGTCGCGCATAGCGTCTAAAATTTCCGAAGTATGATAAATTTTAAGTTTTTTTTTTCTCGTAATTTATAAGAAATAACTACCTTAATATTATACACGGAGAAAATTTTTCCTAGGATTTAAGGACGTAACCTCCTTAAATCCGTAGAGGTTCCCTCCTGCAATATTGAGTTGGCGAGGATAGTATGAAGGAGGTAGCAAACAGAATTACCAGGCATGTGTACTGTAACTGCTGTTTGCTCCTGCCTGGTATCCTAATTGCAGACGCCAGTTCATGACGTCAAAGCGGAGTTGTATGATCGAGGAACTTTGAACTTTGTGTCACGCTGTGACATTGTCTCAAGAAAAACTGTGCTGGTTTGTAAAATAACTAGTGGTTGTACCATGCTTCTGCTTATCTATATAGTTTGTTCTCGTATTAAATCCTAACGGAAATAAATATTGTTCATTACTTACTGATCGACCCTCGTATTAACAATAATATAAATATATTTGATTTCGTGTGCATGGGGAAATTAAATGCAGACTTATGAAAATGTTAAAACAGGACACACATACCGATTTTCAAACTGTTGCTGCTGCTATGGAATATTGTAGACACCCCCCTTTTTTTGCGAGTTGAGAAAACTGAAAAGTAATCGTAAGAAAAAGAGGGAGTCTGCACCTGGAGATCTTCTCAGGAGTCCAATTACAAACTGTTTGCCCACCAGGTTTTCGCTCCTAGATATTTCGCAACTAATGACCCAACCTTAAGTCTTCTGGGACTGTGTAAAGGGATCTGTTCTGGCAGGAGGAACCTTCTGATTGCTTGGATTTTCGAAGTAATCCTCCCACAGACTCGTGTGATGAAGAAAACAATTGCTGCGGATTTGTATTAGTCGTTCGAGTTGTACTTACTGCGCATGCGAGAAAGACTTTAACCCAAAGAAACATATAGTGATTTACCCCAGAGGGGGCGTGGTGGAATCTTAGTAACGCTGCTATTTGCGTGACTAAAGAAAATGTTGAAGGTGTATTGATAAATTGCTATGACCAGATCTAATTTCCTCCACCATCTCTGCAGGATTTCCTGCACTTCATCAACTGTAATATTTGAGGGGAGTGGGTTCTAGGTCCCAAAGGTCTTGTAGAATATGAGAAGAATAGATATGAAGCAACAAGCATTGGTAATGGTGTTGTATACTTTTGCGACGTAATGGACATATATTAATGCATATTTATACATATTTGAGTAGTTGCACAATATATTTCTGTTCGCCCGCCGTTTTTGCTGTGTCCTGTAACAGAAGAGCTACTTCTCTCGTTTTCAGTGATAGAAGTTAGGTCGTGATCTTAATTCAGATAAGAGGCCTTCGAACCAACGCTGCGTGTGTGTGTGAGAGAGTTTTAATATTTTTTTAAGATACTGGATAAATGACAAGCAATATGAAATTTTGGAAAGCAGTCCCAATAATACATACATGTGAATATGTATCAAATGAACTACTTGAGATTTTGACATCGTTTATTGTAGTTGAAAAATTAAGAATGCGCCTAATTGCGTAGGCGTATGACGTCATCAGACTTTCTTGGATACAGAAAGAAAAGTTTACCCTTAAAGAACGAGTTGCAAACAAGCTCTTGTATCGAGATCATCGTTTAGGAAGACCTAAGATAGTTAATTTTTTCGTAAGAAAAAAAAAATATTTGCCGTTCCACGCAACGCCAGGCTCTTGCTAGTAGAGCATTACCTTTATGGACCAAGAACCGTATATGTAAAGTAAATAATGCCTGAAATGTAGTAAAATTTCCTCTCATTTATCAGCTAGCTTTTTAGTCAGATACATAACTTTAATTTTTTGACAAATTGTTTTTCTCGTACCCTATTTTAGTACCATTTATTTTCATTATCTACAGTGAAGTAATTGATTAGTGGTTGTCACAGCCGCGTGACATACTGTTCACTGTCACTTTCAGAGACATATTACGCAAAATATTTTAAAACATTTAGTAACGAAAAAAAAAACTGGTTATTTCTGGTGCAAAGCAAGAGAACCTCCGCTTTTTCTTTCACGGTATATTAATATGACTAAAACGTTCTATGTACTTACTTCCGTCGTATCTTCTAGGCGAAGACTCTGTAACAGTTATTTGTAGGATGAGTTATAGTAGTAATTAGTTCATTAATTACATTTAAAATTGTCTCTCTAGATGCTGTTCTGTTTTGTTACTTTTTCAGTTTCAATTTTCTTATCATATCTCTTTATGCAGATAACCCAGGCACGCCTTTTGAAAGTTCGCTTTACGCTAGTCCGCGTTTACGTAGGCTCTACATCAGTTGAAACTCAATTGAGGTGTAAGGATTATATTTGTTGTATTTACTTAAAGGGTAAATTTTTTATTTCATAACGTTTATTTCCAAACTGGACGTTTCTGGTTCTGCCAGGGGGGGAAACATGTTGTTAGCAGATCTGAATATAAATATCTTTTATTAATATTTCTTTGTAAATACAGTATCGGAGATTTAAAATGTTTCTTATGTAGGATGCTATTAATGTTTTGTAAGAGAACCGTATATCTAAAGTAAACGGTTGTTTACTCTTGTTCGTCCTGTATGAGCCGGCGAAATTTTTGCTTAGTGAAGCGTGAGATATTGACAGGATTACAGAAATAAGAGCAAAATGTTGCCTAGTTAGATTTCATAGGAAACATCTTTTATTATTATTAATAATAATGATAGGAAAGTTCCGATTATCAAATCACAACTGACAACATTCGGCAACAACAAAATCCTCGGACATTTAAAACCAAATAAATTCATTGCGTGAGGTAAGACATTTTTGTCAAACACATATTAAACACAGATACAAGATAATTACTAATGAATAATCATCTAACTGAATTGTTGAGAATCCAAGTTCTAACTAAATTGTTGAGAATCCAAGTTAATACTACTTTTACTGAGGAGGAAGAAGACTATGCACAAACTATTCAATTGTCCAGTGTGACCATTTCATATCAACTAATTTATTTAAAATAGCCAGTAAATATTTTGTTTAAATTTCGGTAATAAGATGTAAGAAGTGGAAATGTAACAAGATATTTTCTCTTTGATTTGAATTGATACCAACATGCTAAGAGATCCAGTCAGCTTCTAAGGACGGAACATAGAGTTTATAATAAAGCGGGCTCCGAACCACTCGTTTCAGTTGACCTCTCCGGGACTTGAACCCGTGACGAGGCACACAGAAAGCGAGCGTGCTAACCCTTCGACTATCCCGAGATCAAGATCAAGAGAATTTCTGATCTAGCCACATTAACGCTGTAGATCACCCCCGCCATCTTGGTACGCACCTTCCATTGATTTACACGGGAATTGTTTTACTCATTTTATGCCTCTCGGATGTAGAATATTTAAGTTCTGCTTTCACAAAATTTGTCTTGGTGGCTATTTTGACTCTTGTATAGTCTTGGTTTGTGAAGTTTCTCCAAATATATAAGTATAATGTATTATTAATAGTTTGCTATATAAATCACAATATGTTAAAAGGAAATTATACTGTTCCTGTGTAAAATATTGTATTTCTATAAAGTAGCAGAAGTAAAAGAGAACATGACGATAAACTGGGCGAAAACAGAAGTTAAAGCTATACTCCTGAAAAGTATAAAACGAGTAAAACAATTCCCATGTTAATCAATGGAAAGTGCGTACCAAGATGGCGGGGTGATCTACAGCCTTAAGCAATTGATTTTTTCCTCCACACATCTGCTGACAACGTGTTCCAGTTGGGTAGAACACGAAACATTTAGTTTACAAATAAATTTAACTTCATATAAATTATAAATATGTAATATGGCTTGCTTTAGTATCTGGTTTTGCTATTACAGAAACATCCGATAAGGATTTTTTCTTGTACAAATAAAAGACTAAAAGCGACAATTGTATTTAACGTTTGTTGAGCATGGCTGTAATAGTAGTATTCATCGCGTACCTCGAAACAGCTAGGAATAGTCCCACCTAGCTTATTTTCCGGGAACTACATTTAGCATACAGCAGTCATTCCATTTCAACTTATGAAAGATTTCATAGAAATGTTAGACTTTCGGATGGTGGGGGTGACCTGTAACGTGAATTAGGAAAATGAAGAAACTAGCTGACGCAGGATAGGTTCTGTTTAAGTGTTAATTAAATTAACAAGATGTATAAAAACGGAATTTAAATCTCAAAGGGTGAAAGAAAATAACTGAAAGTGTCGTTCCAGGAAAAGATTTGAAATCCGCGGGATCCTTCTCTATGGAATTCCTTCTTCTAAAGAACAGCTTATTGTATGTACGGTGCAATTTGTAAATGTACAATTATTGGTACGCAGTGTTGTTTGTAACCCATTGTACCAATATTCAGTTATTCACCATTCCCTCTCACTGCCACTACGCAATAGGGACGTTCGGAATTCAGGAATATCCCATCATTTGTACCTGGACCCGGGAATTGGAATGCGAATTTTTGTTCCAGTTTGGGAAACTCGAAATATCGAAATCACAAACATGAAATGTGACTACTCCCAGCTAGCAGTTCACTCAATTGGCGACAGGAAGTTGCACAACTACACTCTGAGTAGTGCAGGATAACTTTTTTTTTGGGGGGGGGGGGTAAAAATATCATCTATCGCTTGTTCCTCAAGTGTGTTTTGAATATCGGAATGTGGAAATTCTGTAATATGGAATTTAACAAAAATCCGGGATGTCGGATTTCCAAAATTGACTTTAGACTTCAACGCCGCTACTATACAGACGTACAATTATTACAAAATATTTGCTAATTAAACATTGACACTATTGATAGTTTCAAAAATAAATAAAATAAGGAAATACGCATTAACAGTGAAAATGTATAGCAAAAAATATTCCAAGTCAGGATATTGAAGAAAATTTCTTGTCCCGAACTGTTACAAGCGAGAGCCTGCGAATGAGAAGAAGCGGATTACATTCTATATTGTAGAAGTACTGAGTTACGAGGGGGTGTTGAGAAGTTCCTGGCTTCTTCCCCTCGTTTCCCAATTTCGATTTATACCTCGTTTGAAAACGTGTTATGATAATATGCTCTGGTGCAAAAATAATGTTCCTCCGGTAGTTTCTTCTTCCTGTTTTCCAGGTTTGAAGTTGTAATGGTGGAGACACAAGCCAGTTTCACGCCGCCGAATGTTCGGAGTGTGATCAAGGTTCTGTTCCTCCAAGGAAAGTCTGCGAAGGACATTCATGGTGTGATGTCACAAACATTGGGAGATAAGTGTCCGTACAGCAGCATAAAAACCTGGATGTGTCGATTCAAGACTTCGCATTTCAGGGTCTAAGACGAGGTCCGCAGTGGCTTCTCTACATCAGTGACGCATCCGGTAACATGTGAAGCTGTCCATAACCTTATTCTTATGGATCGGCGGATACCAGCCACGAAGATTGCAGAGACACTGAACATCTCCTGAAAGCGTGTAGGATTTATCATCTATAATGTGCTGGACATGAGAAAGCTTCCTGCCACTTGGGTCCTCAAATGCTTGAACAGTGATCAGAAACGACACCGAATGAAGTCATCCGAGGCCATTTTGATTATTTTTTTGTATGCTTATGTTTGTGAACAGGATTTTTTGGCCAGATTTGTGACTGAGGTTGAAACATGGCTCCCAGCTGTATGATCCCGATATCAAAGATCAGTTCATGGAGTGGTACCACAAGGGATCATCCCGTCCGAAGAAGTTTCGTGCACAAAAGTCATCAAAGAATTAGTTTTTTTTTTTTTTTTTTTTAAGATAGGGATGGAATTTTGATGGTGGACTACCTTCAGGATGGTTCTACGATAACTGGAGAATACTGCGCGATCCTTCTGGGCCAATTAAAGGAAGTTACCAAGAAGAATCGCCGAGGGAAGTTGGCGAAAGACAGCTTGCTTTTGTAGGACAATGCTTCAGTGCACGAGGGCCAGATTGTGACAGACGAATTGAATTTCCAGGGTTTCGAATTGGCCGGATATCCCTCCATTCACCTGATCTAGCCCCCTCTGATAATTATCTATTCCCACAACTAAAAATATCTGGAAGGACATCTATTTGGTGACATTTCTGACGTCATCGAAACCACAGAGAGCAGGTTTCAGGTTGAATCTAAGAACTTTTTTTTTGCAGGGGCTACAGAAGTTGCAAGATCAATGTGCTAATTGTGTTAGGCTCAAGAGGTAAATAACTGTCCACTACCATCGCTCTATCTCAGTTCTTTCTAGGTAAAGCCAGGAACTTATCAGCACCCTCTCGTACTTCCAAAATAGCTTGTCAAGTACAAGCGTGAGGCGTAACTTCTCCTTAGTCCCACTCGTCTAGATTGTATTGAGCTCATATGTCAGAACTGACAGGGCCATTACGGGCCAGATGCTTGCGTAGCTGTGTCATGTCTGTGTTGTTATGTTGGTAGAGCATACGTATTTAATTACATGTTAGAATTAGGGAAAGTTGGCAACATACTAAAATGTACAACCCTAAGATTAATTTTGAACAAGATATAAATACAACAAATTCCATGTTTACAACTCAAGAAAAAAGCACCCTTGATACTCACCTTATGTAAAGGGAAGAATCTCAAAATAGCAGAGCATCTATCAAAAACGAGAGCCTAGCTCTGACTGACCTGTCACTTCTTCCTTACATAAGTTCATATACAGTTTGCTGAAATTCATGCTGAAACATAAATTTCCGCAGTTCATCTTACCTCACACAGTCGTGACGTAAAACTTGCGTGACGTCAAATCTGATTCCATGTGGTGCAATATTCAAGAGCAAACATGAATATAAGATTAACTTTTCTGGTTACCAATGACCATAGCGTGTTGCTTTGCTTTATATTAATTTTAGAGCGAATTTGTCGTCGCTCTACAATATCGCTCAAGTTAGCAAATCCGCGAATAGCGATGTAGTGCTATATACTTGTTTAGCAACGTAAGTCGTTCGGAAGTACATTTTTCTCTCTTTAGAACTAAGTATAATGTAGGCGTGTACGTGTACATTTCCATATCCTAATGTGCTTTTAATAAGCGTAGTTGTAAGTGTTAATGTATATCAAGGTTGAATATTGTTTGTAAATAGAAACAGACGATTGACAGTATGTCGAAATAAATTCTTGTCCCTTTCGTGGTACAATGTACCTTTTTTTCTGTTGAAGGAAAAACAGGAAGGTAGTCTTGGCTACAAAGTAGTTTTTGCTGTCTTCAGTCCAGCAAAAGAAATGATGAATGGAGTGTGGACGTGACAAGGTTTGAAAAATTCCCATCACGTACACACACCAATAAACCAGGCCACAATCTGGTGGAAATACACTCTCTGCTCCTTCTCTTAGAAGCAGGAGAAACTATGATCAGTGTTAGCAGCACTGGATTTTTGCTGTAATTCTATGTAATCTGGGTGTTTCTTCAATATGTATAAAATAATCATTCTTTATGTGAAAGCTTTCCGTTAATGATTGGTAATATTTGCTGGATTTGAACGCTACTCGATTGTGAATTTAGTCATTTTGTTTTCCTTCAAATGAAATATTAATAATAAATAAGGCACGAAGTAGTATCAAAAAGTTCCTGGAATTCACGAACAGAACGTATCCAAATGAAGTGTGGATGTCTCGTTATCTCCGAGTTGCTGTCCTACCTACTCCATCCACTCTGTCGTTGTTGGAAGAACTTCTGAAACGCCTTCTCTGGTATGGATTGCAAAGCAGCGAACGGAGTCGATTTGGTGCTTTCAATTGTTAAAAAACGTTTACCATGGATGCCCATCAAGACAGTAGGGGTAGTAGGGTGTCTAGAAATTGCTGTTACGTTCCTGCTTGAATTGCGACATTCGACCACACACACGAGCCAGCCTTTTACCCAGCAGGCTTTCATGACATACCATGGGCACCCTGGCGCACAAGGTTGTCACATATCGCTCAGTAAAATACAGTTGCTATATCTCTTGAAGAAGCACATTAGCTCCGTTCCGGGAACTTTTTGATATTTCCTCGTATGCTAGTTTTATATGTAAATAATTGGATAGCTATTGCTCTATTCGTCTGTTCTAAATATGTAGAGAACATTAAGAAGTCCTTTGGTGGCGGCGTTAGTTTTTTTAATCGAACTGCACCACCCAGAAAATAGGAAACTATTGTCGATAATCAGTTGGCTTGCCCTTTATTATTTGCTACAGGATAGGAATATTTTCCCTTCCTCTGACCTTCTTTCGACTAAATTACCCAGTTTAGTGCCGATCAAAATATTATTCATTTTCTTTGTATTCTAACTATTTTCAATGTGGTGGACTCCAAAGCCACAAATATTCCCTTCCGTTGATTTAACTGTTGTATTGGCAACTGGGACACTAAAGTCCTAGTGGCATGGCATGTTTACAACTGTGCACATTGATGCTGTTCAAAATCAGTCACTTACAAGTTACCTTATAGTGAAGCAGCTGAATCATTTCTGTCCCGTTTGATATAGGTTAGCATAAGTTAATATTCTGTGCAGTCAAGTTATACCTGCGGACATCAAGAGCTATGATGTTAACTAGCCAGGAGAGCCTGTTACAGTTGATTTCTTTATTACACATTAATTCAACGTAAGAGTTTCTGCATCTAAAACTTTGTCATATTATATGTTTCCTGATGTGTAAGATATTATCTGGGATGGATTAAATTGAATAAAGTACTTATCAAATAATAATACGAAGAAGAAGGCACCTTTAAGTACTACAAGCACCTACGTGAATTGTAAAGGTCATTGCAACGCAAGCTTTTATAATTGAAATAACCTGTGTTTGGTAACTCGGGCACGGATTATAATGCCTATGTTTTTTCCTTCGTTGGGTACAAGTCTTTTTGTTTTAAATTCATTTCAGGTGAATATGTGCTGAGTAAAAGTTATTTTACAAAGCCTGTAAATGCCTATTTTGAGTGTTGGCCCATGTTAGAGTTTCGTACCTATAAATGTCCATTTATTCAATTAATTTTTCATGTGTATAAATACATCACAGAGTTGAAAATAAGATCTGTATGACTTGTTAATCTTTCCAAATTAACAACTAGTGTTGAATGATTAATATCTGCATCCAAGACAAACTCCAGTCAAAATTGAAGGAAAGTGAAAGGTGGGCGTGTTCGTGAAAAGATCGAATTAGAAATTCAGCATAGTTTGATTTTCAGCACATCTTTTACCGTCACGAGGAAGGGATTGCATTTAGCTTACTTGAGAGCTGCAGCAGTACGTGTGCGGTTGTGTGATTAAAAGACTGTTGCTTTTATCTGAGGGTGATTAAAAACAAGTATGTTTGAACATGTTGCGATATTGTGACAATAATGAAATCACGACGGGTCTATGTAACTCAGAAGGGTGGAAACTAAGATTATATTGCAACGTGATTGGAAACCTGAATTGAATTTTATTTAATGCCGTTAGGCATTTATGACTCAGGGTGGGATAAGGATTCGGGAAGGTGTCGTCCAGGGTCTATGTTGAAGGTGCGATCTTGACATTTACCTGGCGTGACTGAGAAAAAATCCCTGGAAACCTTTAGTCAGGATGTTTGGCGACGTGGATCGAACCCACGTCCTCCCGAATGCTACGCCAGTATTCTACCACTGCTACGGTTACTCGGTCGGGAACCTGGAGGTAGAAAGAAAAGAGATCGTTGGGAGGGTAATATAGAAGGAATCTTCGAGTGGTAGGCGTTCATGATGAAAACTCGCTTAATGGTACCCAGGTTAGAATCGAGTGGCATGTTTTTGTGTGTGTGTGTGTGTTTTTCTTCTGCCGCGACGATGAAATTGTGACTTCGGTAATAGACCGAGTTAGTTTAAAAAGCAGACTAAGTCTCAAATATTTATTTTGTAATGTTTGTTTGGGTGTAACTTTAATTTCCTTTTTGCAATATTTCCTTTGCAGCCCCATTGTAGTATGATGTTTGTTACACATGAAGAATGGTTATAAACACCAGAGAAACACAATTTTCTAAAACAAACTGATCGATCGATTTATTAAGCAAAATGTATCCTGTCGTCTTGTGGAAACGTCACTAACTGGAAACTTTGACCCCGACTATCCTGACTGAGAGGTTTCCAGGGTTTTTCATCAGGTGAATGCCGGAATGATACCTTAAAGAATGTCTTGGCCGGCACCTTCCATATCAGTGTATAACCCACCCCGACCCGAGGCAAAGATGCCAAAAGCTATAATAAATAAATTGAAATTCACATTAAATCTTGAGGTGGAGATATCTAATCAAATGAAGAGGATGTGCTAGCTTTATAGCAGGGTGTCCATCAATCTGGTCTCTTTAAATTAGAGAAACGTAGGTAATTTAAGGATTTCTCGTTTTTGTTTTTGTTTTTTTTCCTATTTGTGGGTGTTGCTGCCCATGGAGTGGAGCAGAGGTGTTACATGAACTTGTGTTCACAAGTTGCAAATGAGTAAGCTATTCCATACGTTGACCCTGCTATTTCATGTGGAAGGTAAAAAATTAAGCTTACTTTCCATCTTTTCCCTTAAAATAATGTGTCAACGACAATTTGGATAACACAGTCTAGTAAACAGATAAAAGTCAGGGAATTCTTTTATTACTCCTCGTTGAACACCCTGAATAGCCACAAAATTCAAATGACTGGATAGATCAAGCTTACTGAACTCAGATCTGAAGTCAGTTTCTCTCTGCCTGCTTCGATTGAGGGTCTAGCATGCGTTACAGGCATTTTTTTAAAAGAATTTTGGGAAAACAAATTAAATTACCTCTTTAAAAAAAAGTGGACTAAAAAGTAAAAGACAAATGAACACAGTAGCAACTTTCTTAAAGTCTGCTTATGTGTCGTACAGGCAGCGCCAAAAAATGTACCCCATCGTAAAATTTATTCTTCGAATTAGTTTGGAATGGATAGGCTGATTCGGGTTTGATTTTCAGTAACTTGAAGGGAATATGATTTTCTGTAAGTGACAGAAAGCTGTACTCAAATTGATCTGTCATTTGCAAAGTTATTCGGAGAGAGTTGCTTCGTTGGTGGAGTGTTGGCTTGGCATTCGGGAGGTCCTGGGTTCGATACTATCGGGCGACCATCCGGACAGTTTTTTTTTTTACTTTTTCCTCAGTCACACCGGACGAATGTGGAGTTGGTACTTTTAACTTAGGCCCTAGTCGAGGCCCTAGTCGCATCCTTTCCTCTACCCTATCCTGGCATGAGCCATAGATAGCTAAAACTATATATATAAAATTCACAGCCGTTTTCATTCCACTACTGCTCGATGCTGGGTCAACACGGACATTTTTTAGCCCCACCGGGAATCGGACCCTTGACCGTTCACACTGAAGTCGAGCGCGCTACCGACTAGACTACGCAGGAAATGCCAAACGTTCTAAGTGGCATGTGTTTTTTAAGAAGAAAAAGCACCTTCGAAACACCAAATGTTTGCCTACAAGAGGTAATAAAAATCAAATTATGTTGGAAGTTATACGTTATGTGAAACTAAATCTATTCAGTTTTCCGCTTGTGTATAATTTTACATTTGACACTTAGACTGTTTGGCATTTCCACTCTTCATAAATAAATAAATATAAATATGTCTCCCAAGTGTGCTTACTTGTCTATTTGTTACAGTTGCGATATTGCTGTCATAGATTATATACCACGTGTTTTACCCTAATATGTAGATACTTTTTTATATATCTGCCAACACTGTGCCGTTAGGCTGAGAAAGGACAGCAATTTGACCTTCAAGCAAGATGCAACAGTTGACGGGAGGAAATCGCACCTCTGCAGACTAGCGACGAGGATCTCATCCATTCCGTTTTCTCGAGGATTGAATTTGCTGGAACCCATTTTCAGAGGGACGAGAAATTGAGCTCCCAAATATTTCAAAGCAGACAGGTGCTTTGCGTCGGTGGAATATGGTGACAACGGGTTGCATCGTTATAACATGCTTATACAACACTATACGAAAACTTATATGTCTACCTATAAAATTGTAAGTATAATAAAATTGGGTGGAAATATGCATATAATAGATTTTGGTGGATAATAAATAAAGGGGGGGAAAAAGAAATAGAACGAGTGAATTTCAGTTCAGTTTAAACATAGTTTTGAAGATTGAAAACCTGCATCCATTTTTTCTAGTGCTATTTACGACTAAGGTGTTCTCGTTAAATAGAGAAAAGCTACTTTGCATAGTGATTCTAACATAGTACAGGACATAATTACTGAATAAAGTTATGCAATATGGGAATTTCAAGTTAGTTTTAAAAAAACAAAACAACAACAACAAAAAGAAAACACCATAATACCCTTTTGTCTTTATTACAAAAGTCGTATTATATTCTTTCAAGTATCAGTAACCACATCAATTTTGTATTACCAGAAGGTACGGTTTCTGTGAATAAAAGTTTCGTCGTATAGCTGAATTTTCTTGTTTCAGAAATGGATATGCTGCAACATCCTATCGACGTACAGTACATTCGTTGACTGGCAGAGATACGCATAATTACACTGAAAAACAAAAACAAAGAAAGGAAACGATTTCCTAAAATAGAGATAAACGTTATCCGTGCAACATTGTCATTTCGTTTAAAACGAGAAGACGCTGCGCTGGTTTGAAACCAATATTAGTGATCTTATTTTCCAAACCGAAATGTTTTAATTTTTAAATGAAATGTAAATGTTTAATGTTTATGCATCTCATTTCTAGGAAATTTATTTCTCGGTTCGGAGATATGAACTTTCTTCTTAATTAAAAGAAAAACTTTTTTTTTTTTTTAAGTGTATTGTTCTTAAACTGAAGTGTTGGGACATTGCTTACTCATTAGATGTTATACCATGCATTGATCCGAGCATGACGTACTTCAGTTTTGGTATATTTCAATAGTATGTACGTTTTGCAACAATAGCAATTCAAGGAAGGGAACTGTGTTCTGGATGTTGTAGTAGAATTATTTGTTCTTATCATTAATAATAATAATTATTGATTTTCATGTTTTCCCCCATCTCTCTCTCTCTGTCCGTGGGTGAATATTAATATGAAAGTTCACTAATATGTGGGTGCGGACTCTGTCTACTGACATTGTTAATGTCTCGTTGTTTGTGTTTATATATATATATATATGTGTGTTCAGTGCGAGCGGTCCCGAGTTCGATTCCCGATGGGGGCTCAAAATTTCGGTGTTCACCTAGTATCGTGAGGTCAGTTGGGGAGCTACTGAAAAAGACAGTGGAGATCACAGTTGAAAGCTTTGGTTCTCCTCTCCTAACACATCTGGTCAGCGTGGGAGCAATAGACCCCTCCGGGAGAAGCCTCATCCAAGAGTGGATTGAATATGGCTGTGAATTATATAATATGAATGTTTCTAGGTATACCAATTTTCTGTTTCATTATATTGCTATGTGTAAAATCACTTTATATGTACAGTATATTATGATTGAGTGCAGAAAGTAGACGAAAATGTCTGAACACCGTCATAATGAATAAGGCGATAATAAATAAACAAATGAAATATCCAAACAAGGGTGGTATGTAAAGAAAACAACATTTTTGTCAACAAAAAAATCTAATATAAAGTTTCCAATCATCTTACCTTCCTGAATTCTATAATAAAATACACCGTTTATATAAAAATGATTTTTCAGATTATTTCAACCCACTCACTGGAGCTTTCTCTGCTGTGAACTACTGTCTACAGTGACTGAAAATAAAATTTCTAAATTCTAAACTCGTATCAAGTTGCATAGTTGCACATGATACAGCATGTGGTCGTCATTTTACACGAGGAAATAACATAGAAAATTAACAGAAATAACTGTAATATGAACAAACTAGAGACCTACACGAGCCGAATTTTTCGGCCCAAGCCCAATCCAGCCGGAATGTATGTAGGC
This sequence comes from Lepisma saccharinum, assembly GCA_022664845.1. NCBI lineage: Eukaryota > Metazoa > Arthropoda > Insecta > Zygentoma > Lepismatidae > Lepisma > Lepisma saccharinum. The sequence continues at coordinate 6,975 of JAGDQP010018554.1, read as the reverse complement.
CCGGTCCAGCCCGGGCACGGAAAGCTTTACAAATTTTTGCCCCAAGCCCGGCCCGGCCAGAGTTTTGGCTCGAGCCCAAATCTGGTTTAATAATAATAATATAATGCTTACAAGTCTATGTGAGTGTTTGTACAATGTGATGCGCTTAGATTTGCTAGTCATTTTAATTTCATTCTACATGATTGCCGTTTCAATTTATTTCTAACACAAAGGATCAAAATAATCCTTTCGCTTTGAACAGTAGGATAGCTTGTAGTCGCAGGTTTCTTAACTCCAGCAAAGAAGTAGCTAGTCAAAGTATAACTTTTATTTACAAAATTTGACCCCACCCGAGAGACCCACATTTGCACGGTATTTAACATCGTATTAGACTGCAACTCTTGATTTCATCCACCATTTCTTCCTGCGGGTCGCTAAAGTGGAGAGAAGAACAAAGAGTGCAGTTTCCTTTCATTTTTATATCAAGACAACAACTGTCTGTTCATCCCGTGGGATCCAGTGGTTGGATTGACCGTATTCTGGTATTGACACGGACCATCAGAGGAAGCTTCATTACGAATACTGTCTTACGTTATTTATTGAGGGAAGGGCATGCAGTCATCGTGTGACTGCCGACTGGGGTGAACAACTAATTCTTTATAGCGAAAGTGGAGCCGCTAAGCAACACCAACTGTAAATATTGCATTGTTTGTAATACCTTTCACTCCACGTGGCGTGCACACAGACTTAAACTTTTGGCTTCATTCCAGTTATCGTGTAACGAAAGTCAATAATTTTTGAACTGCTTTAATGAAGTGCAATTATTCGGCCCGAGCCGGCCCGACCTGAAGAGAAAGCAGTGTTGGCTCGGCCCAAGAAATAGCGGAGCTGGCCCGGCCCGTGCACGTCTCTAGAACAAACACAAATATAGTAGATGTAATAAGATACAATAGATATATTAAGATAACTCCCCTTCACAAAGTTTCATAAAAGTAGTTTTGGGAAGATAAGAGGCATGAGGGTCAGTCAGGGAGTGATCTGATTAAGGGGGAAGTCTGATTAAGAATGATTAACTTATGTCGCGCGCGGGAGAGGAAGAATTTGGAAAATATTATCAGAAGACATGGATCAAAACTTTTACAGGGTGTCTACCACCCTGGAAAACCGGGAATACTAAGAGAATTTTATAAATCTGGAATACTCAGAAAAATCTATAATTTGTGAGGGAAGCCCAGGGAAATGTAAGAGGTAGACCTGTCCACGGTTGGTAAGAGCACTGCCTTGGCAAAGGTGGAGGTCGTGGGTTCGATACCCACTGCTGACCGGATATTTACTGTGTGTTAAAATGTTCTGTTTTAAAGAAATTATTGAGTATTATGTACGTGTTCCACTATACTAAGAACTCAGGGAATTAATTTCAAGTCACAAAATTAGTAGATACCATGTTTTGTCCATAGCTATACTAAATCTACGTTTAGTCGAAGTAGAACTAATCTTGAAATATTTTTGTTTTCGTTATACATTTTGACGACAGACAGTTCACTGACAACTGTTTCTAAGCTCGGGCTGTAAAACAATATCTTCCAGATTCAAAAGTTTTCGGTGTCCTGGTGGATACCAACCTATTTTCAAATTGGAGCTTGCATATCTTCACTAAACCTTACAGCTTTTAAAAAGTTAGTAGATTACTAATTACAGATTATTAGAGACAAATTTAATTTTGAAAACAAACGGTTTCAATCTTTTAATATACGTGGATTTTCGTGATTGGGATAATGGATTTTAAGAACATGGATAATACGGTATTTTCCCACACATCACAATATTTAATGCGTTATTAGAGATAGTATCTTCGCTTATCTCACGAACAATCATATCTGATTTTCGCTAGATTTCAGGAGTGCCTATTTTGATTTGACATTTTTCAGGATCACTCTGCAGAAATACTACTCAGACCACCAAGTTAATAGCTTAAACCATTCAGTCCACAAGCACGGCAATTTTTTAGATCAGTGTTTCTCAACCTGGGGTTCGCGACCCCTAAGCGGGTCGCGGAATGTGTGCAAGGGAGTCGCAAGAGAAGGCGAAAAAATTAATTTAACTAGGGTTTTGTAAAGAAAGTATACTACTGTGTTTGCTGTTTTAATAATTACAGAAGATAACGTGGTTTGCCGAATAGTTTTGGATAATATTATTAGGATATTTATTATAAATACAGGAAATTAAGTGTCATGTTTTGAAATGAAAAGCAAATATTACACAAAATAAAATAATTGTGAGTCGCCGACTAGAAAGCATGGTGAAAAGGGGTTGCCGGCTAAAAGGGATGGTGAAAGGGGGTCGCTGGATCAAAAAGATCGAGAAACAATGTTTTAGATAATACTTTGGAGCAAAATCTTCTTGTAAGTGGTGTAATTGAAAACCATATTTTGCAGACACATCAGTATGTGAGATAGTCGACAATATTCGTAATGTGCTTACATATGCTTTGTAATATTTAAAAGTTTTTTGATGCAGTGAATATGCCAAGATTATGCAAGATTTGAAGAGCTACAGGTCATTGTGTTTCTTCTCATAATATTATCGCTCAGATCGTGGAAAAGTTCTTAAAATGATGATAAGAACACTAAACTAGTCGATCTCTGTTAGAGAATTAGGTGGCAAACCAAATGTTTCTTATTGATATGAGTACGGCGAAGAATACGAAATCAGTTATAATTGAATTGCAAACTCAAGAAAATGTCAGTTGGGATATCAGGACAAATCTTTAAATTAAAAAGACTACTCTAATTGTTTTGTAATAATATTCCAATTTTTCTGTAATAAGTTAACACTTATAGGAAAGCTGTTTAGATATACGAACAGAAATTTTAGCGAACTTAGACGCCTTATCTTAGTTTTAAGGCTTCTTGATTCAGAAAAATATTTCTTGTGTAATCTTCACTACTTGCGCTATTACAAAATGTCTTTTTGTGGTTAGTTAAGATTTCTTGCAAGTATTGTACTACAGGAAAATCCGAGGATAAAAGAAAGATTCATTGAAGTTTCTTGTATATGCTTCTTTGTAATGGATTTCTTGTATACGCTTATTTGTAGTCCGTGGGTTTAGTTTTTGTTTTAGGTTGTTGTAGTTACATGATCTTTAACATAATGAATTTCAAGATAATAATTTGGTACATTACATCAATTTTAAGCATAAACTTTGCCTTACTGTAATGAGAAAACATTTCTTCTTGTTTTCTTTGTACCGATCAAAGCTTCTTCTTCTTAAGGAACTCGAAGCGCCGTCATCTGATCGGAGCAGCCTGTTTCAGGTCAACTACGTTAATGAAATCCCTGCACAAACAAACGTGGCTGCATAATAGATGCGGAGCGTCTATTCAAAGCGCTCTTTGCAGAAGACCGTGGTTGAAGAAGATTCACGATGGAAAACACGCACACTGCGTGAAACTGTGGAATGAATGGTTTGTTCAAAGGAAAGGACTGTTTCATATCGTGATGAAACATTGTTTTGAAGATGTTTTGCTATTGTACTGAAATATGTAGTATGCCTTGATGTGAATTTTCGTGTACAGCTATGGACAAAAGTTTTGATGCATGTCTATGTAAGTTTTCTTATTGCAAAAATAAATGTATTGAAATATCGTGAATATTTGTAGACTTTCAGAGATATGCACAGTAACTTGACATACTTTAGTGGAAACTATTGTCTTGATTTTTAGCTAAAGATGGATGATATTTAATATAGGCTATTCTAAGTCTAAAGATGTTACTAAATAGTATAGTTTCATTACCAGGAGGGATATTTTTGTAAACCAATGGAAATTATTACTGTTAATTTTAATATTGGTTTATAGATGTTGCACACATCTCTGCAAATTTGAAAAAAATGTCTAAAGACCTGCTCAAAACTTTTGCGCATGGCTGTACTACTGATGGGACCCCGGGCCTATCGCATACTTGGTCCTCATAGTAAATCTTTCCACGTTATTTTATTGGTTCCAGTCAAATACTAGGCTGATGTTTACAAAATAGACTAGCTTTTCCCCATTAGAAACCTACAGTTTTTCATTAGACGATCAATCTCAGTACAACCATCTCTCGATGTCCGTGGTGAGTTTGTTCCAAGGCCCACGCAAATACCAGAAATTCCAGATCCTCAAGCCATCTCATACCCGGCGTTGTTAAGAAAATGGCTACCAACTTTTACGGTAAGAAACTCTCAGGAAAAAGTCCCACAGTTTTGGTCAAGTGAACTCCAAACCACTCCGTTCATGGAAAATGCGTACAATAAACAAGCGTGTCTCTTGGGAATCTCTTTGTTAATTGTGAGAATCTTAAAAAGTGTTGGTAAGCATGATTCAAGACACTCTTCCTTTTGCGGGGAAAGTAGATCCTGAAATTTGATATATTCTTAAATTTGTGTCAAGATTGTAGATAAAATAACGTAAGAAGAACGATGCACTCAATTCCACATATTTAATATTCGCTCGGATCGGATCATACCGATCGACCGTAACGCGCATGGTACTACTGCATTTGCTTCGCATTCGGAGATCCATGATTTGCAGACCAGCAGCCGACCATCATGATAGTCCCAGGATTTTTCTAGGACCTTTGTCAGTCACACTAGCTTAATGCCAGAATGGTAACTGCAAAGGACAAACTAGATCCTGACAGACTTCCTTTCTTCAAAATCTCTCCCTGCCCTAATCCTTATTTACCAAAGATTCCTTAAGGATATACATAAATACAATTATATTTTTTTGTGGACTGTTCTGGTTTCGTTCCCAGCGGTGACTATCAAAAGATTGTCCGAGGGTTTTCCCCTAATTACACTAGACGAATCATACGTAGGCATAATACGTACGAAAGAAACACAAATTTCGAAATTAGACCGTTGGTATGCTGCGTTAACAGGAATATGCGAATACGGATAAGATTTTTCTCTAATACTATTATGCGGTATATAGCCTTGGAATTGTGGGTTCTCGAAAATTCGAAAATGCTTATTAGGAAATATAGAAAATGTGGAATTGAATTGAATTTAATTTTATTTAAGTTTGGCCCAGGCCGAAAGTAGCATTAAGACAGAAAACGTGTTACATAAAGTTTCCCGTTGAACAGCAGATAGCATTTGGATTTCGCGTTTCTGCCTCTCTCACACATTCCCTCGTTTTTTGTAAGAAAATGGGGATATAAACTATGCTTATTTAACTTCTCCATCCATACAGATTTGCAGAAGCTCCATTTGTTTTACAACAAACCCTACATAGTGTGCTTGTTTGTACTTACATGATCTTTTGTGTTTCTCAAGAGTGAAATAATTTGTAGTTCCTTGTAGTGTATGAAAGGAAGTTATTAACACGTTTTTATTACTCTCTTTCCTGTCCGTCTGTTCGATACAAATTTTGCAATCGATTTTTAACTCACTTCCCATCATCTGATTTCTTTGAAATTTTGTAAACTTACTTGCTTCCGATGAAAATAATCATTCGATATACGATAAAATAATCCAGTTAACCGTAATTAATAAAATAATTGGAAATTATCCTTAAATGTACGCAACGCCATATCGATTTGTGAAGTTTGGGTTGCCTATCTCGCAGGGAGTTTAATAATAATCTATTATACATAAAAATAATTAAAATAGGATTTTTTTAAAAAAGAAAAACATGCTTTTTAAAGATGGACTAAGAAGTAAAAAATAATTAGTTGAATTAATCTTATGAATGGGAAGATAAAAGCGTGGGTGCTCTTGCTTACCTTATCATAAAATCATAATATCTAAGAGCACCCACGCATTTATTTTCGGATTCATAAGATTAATCCAATTTATTATTTTTTTACTTTTTAATCCATCTTAAAAAATCGTGTTGTTTTTTTAAATTTTTTCCCAATTTCAGTTGAAAAAGTGCGTGTAAGTATAAAATGTGATTCATTGAAACAACTTTTCGAATTGGTAATTGTTTTTGCGTTGCACTACTGAGCAGTATGACACTTCGTAAGCAAAAATAACCCTTCTTGTATAACCTGAACGTAACCATGTTCGATATAAGTAGAATTTTTCTTTAGCTTTATGGAAATTGACCGATAGTTAATATAGTCAGGAAATTGATGAAGCTTTATGTGTTTGACAGTTAATTATTATAAGTTTATCCTGAAATCGACTCGCTGGGATGTTGGAGTGAATAGCTACATGATATCCATCTCTGCAGGCGATCTTTGTATTTCTAGTGAAAATCATTTAGTTACAAATAGTATTGATAACGCAAGCGTACTCGCACAAAAGCGTATTCGAAAGAGACTGCAGAGGTATCAAAAGGGAAAAAAAGTTACGAATACGTTGAATACCATCTTCTTTAAAACTGGTACTCCTTTCCTGGAAAATTACTGTTCGAAGTAGTGATTGTTTTTCTCTGTTGTTTGCTGTAAAATATCATTAGCTTGTATCGAGCGGAGTAGCTCAGTCTTGATGTGCCAGTCTGGTTCTGAAAGTTACGAATTAGAATCCGAGGCCGGTAATTGAAGAGGCTTTTTATCTGTGACACACTATATATTCTCAAAATGATATGCACTTATGCACTCTTGTTTTCGTACGCATGGTCTCGAGTTCAAATCGGTTCTAAGGGATGAAATCCGTTTAATTTGAATGCGAGTGAAATGCATTACAACAGACAAACGTCTATACCCCAGCCATGATTCGAATCCGAAACCTCTTAGACGCTAACCCGATGCATCAGACCTCACGACTATCGAGGCCTGCTAGTAGCTTGGGAGTACTTAAAAAATTGTAAGCCCTGTTCTTAGTATTGTATTTATAGTCTTCAGGCATCTACGGCTGAGGCCGGAATAGGGGAGGGAAGGGTTTTGGGAAGGTGTCGGCCAGGACCTATGTTGGTGTTATCACGGCATTTGCCTGGTGTGTCCTGCTCTCAGAAGTTCAGAAGGTAGACTTCTTAAAGTTGTAGGCAAGTTTTCATATTACCTTATATA